>CM021106.1:317809152-317855158 GCA_007115665.2 Sequoiadendron giganteum
TTGAAGTTGTCTCCGTAATGTTGTTTTCTGGTTATTTGAATTAGTGTAAACAAGTTTTTACCTAGTTCGTCGTGCACATTTGTTGTATCTGTGTGATCAATTAATTGTTTCTTTCTAGTAAAGATTAAATTCTCTGAATTGATCATAGTAATTAGGGAATATAAATTGGATTATTAAGAAGAACTCAATAATCACAATATTGCATGTTTATACAAGTTATAAACCAAATAAAATGCTAAACAACTTGAATGTCTGCCAGAACAAGTAAACTTGTTTTAGATTTTCTTGACTTCGTAAACCCTATAAGGCACTGGTCTTTGCTTTCATTTTTAGTTTCTTTCACGTTTCTACATCTGTTAGGGATTTAGTTTTTTATGGATATTGATATACAATTTATGTCAAATTTGTTTTATTTTGTGCATTTCAATTATGCCATTGTGGACAAATTAGGGCAATAAGAGAGGATTAGAGGTCAAGTCTACTCAATTCAACTAGGTACACTTGTCTAGGTTTAGCAGCACCTAAAGAGTAGAAGGTTGAGTTCCCTTAACCTTGTCTGTTACCCTGAAGTGTATCAAGAGGTTGGCATCCTCTTGAGGCATCTTGCCTATGTTTTTGAGAGCTAACAAATTGGCGAATCTACTAGGGAACAACAAAGAATCTGTACGTTAATCATTGAGTCAAAGGTCCTATATACAGACTCCGCTGGGAATAATAAGTAACAATCTTTTTCTCACTTTCAGAAAGTGAGTGGCGACTCTGATTTGAACATTGCAATATGAATGGAAGAAGATCTCAATTTAGGGGGGGTCATTCCGGAGCTCCTCCTAGCAATAGTAGGTGGATGCATAAAGATAATAAGGTTGAAAAGGGTAAAGGGAAAAGTGAGGACATGATCTTGACAAATAAAGATAAATCATCAATACCTTTTGGTGAGAATTGTTTTAACAAATGGAAAGATAGTTCAACTGAAGAGCTGTGTACCCCAGAGGATCTGAGGAATCCTTTCTACAACGCTCAGAAACAAGCTGAATTGGAGGCCGGGCTTGAAGCAAAATGACTTAGAGTTCAATATGAATATGACTGAAAGATATAGGGTAATCAGAATGAACTTATTAATCAAGAAATTCATCAAGAAGATTATGAATCTTTAACTTATGATGAAATTAAAGCACAGTTTGAGTCTCAAAAAAGGGAGAGGGAAGAGCAAGAAAAGGCCCAAATGATTCAAGCACTAAGAGAGTTCAAGTTGTTGAAAGCTCAAAATATTCCTCAGGGATCTGGTTCTCCCCCAAAGTATGTACCACCCCATAAATAGAATAATCATGGTGCTGGGCATTTTCAACCACTAAAGATCCCTCACCATCAAATTGGGAATCAACATAGATAGCCAAATCATCCACCACATATTCCCATGCAACATATAAATAATTATCCACCTCCTAGTCAGCATTATGTGGCATAACAAAATTTATAATATAATAACCCTATGTACCAATATCAATATACTACTATGATCAGACAGTTTGATTTGGCAGGGTTTCAGTTGTGCCCTTATCCTATGGATGGTTCTTGGAGAAGTTTGGTGCCTAAATTCACAAGGAGTAATGCAATCACTACAGAGGATCATTTAAGGAGTTTCAATGCTTTTATTCAGGATTTGGATGTACCTTATGAAGATTTGCATATGAGGTTATTCATGATGTCCCTTATTGAGGAAGCTAGGGATTGGTTCAATAGTCTGGCAATAGCTTCTATATATTCTTTCCAGATATTTCAATATCAATTTTTTAAACAATTTGGGAATCTGTGTGCACCAGACGCTGCTCTCCATGAACTAATGCGAATTCAAAAGGGTCAGAATGATTCAATCTTTGATTTTAACAGAAGGTTCAATAAACTACAGAATAGAACACCTCCTGGATCAAAGTTATCGGACTTCGTAGCATTAAGTGTTTACCTAAATGCATTTGACCCTAAAATAGGGTATGATTTGAGAAATAGGTTCCCAAGGGACTTAGCTGAAGCACAAAAGATAGCATTAACAATTGAGAACAATAGAAAGGCTGCTGGGATAATGAATAAGAGAGATAACCCTAGAGCTCTTCAGCAAAACAATAATTATCAATATAAGCAGGAGAACACATATAGGAAGGATAGGCCTAGGCTGCATGATATGCCTTATAACACAAACTAGAAAGATGGAAAACCTATGATAGATAGGCCTAAAGACAAGGATACTCCTGATCCATTGAGAAAGAAGGGAACATTTATGGTGAATAATAATTATTTTTGTGAAGTTTGTGATAAGCCACATTCCCCTGAATATTGTGTTGTAGCCCAGAAGATGCAAGAGGAGGGAGTGTTGATGGGAGATGGTGGAGAAAATCACAAGGTATATTTAAATTCAAATGCTCTTCACCATATTGAGGAGAGATATTCATCCTTGGAGGAAGAAGGTTATGAATATGATGTTGTAGAGCAAACGTACAAAATCCATATGGCTGAGCAGTAGGTCTTTTCTGATTCTAAGGATGATTATGTAGAACCACCATCTATTGAGGTTCCCTCTTATAGTAGTGTGAAGAGACTTACTGATGAGGAAATAGAGAGATTAACTGTTGTTGTAGTTGAGGAAGCAAAGAGTAAATACTGGTTGAGAAATAGGATAGTAAATGAGAAGGAAGGTGTCCCTAGGGGTATCTTTATGAAAGATTAGAAAGTTGTACAAGGAGTGTCAAAGAAGATTGAAATCAAACAACATGAAGAAAGCAAACAAAATCCTATCCAAAAGGAAGCAGTGAAAGAATTACACAAAGAAATTCAAAAGATAGATCTGTTAGGTAGGAGAGAAAAGGAAGAGAACAAAGAAGAAACATCAAAACAAAAGAAAGTGATTAAAGCAGAAGGTTCTTCTTTTGATTTCACTCAAGCTTTATCTCAGGTAAAGATGTCTGTCCCACTTCTTGAAATGATGAAAATTAAAGAATACAGGGACAGTGCAGTACAATTGATAACAAGTGAAAGTGAAAAACATGTAGCTTCTAAAAATAAAGTGACTGCTCAAAATAAGCAAGATAAAGTGAACATTCCAGAAATTTGTTTGAGTAATGTGTTGACAAGTCTGCCACAAGTTGATCCTTTCTTTACTACATTACTCATAAATAACAAATTGTTGAGGAATTGCATGATAGATTCTGGTGCTGCCATGAATATTATGCCAGTAGGAGTGATGAAATAGCTAGGTATGTGGGTGGATACATATGAAGGAAAATGTTATGCAATGGATAACCGACCTATTCCTGTGGTGGGTATAATGAAAGATGTAGAAGTCAAGTTAGCTGCTTATCCTCAAGTAGCTTATAATATTGATATAACAGTGATAGACACTCCTCCTCAATTAGGTATGCTTTTATTAAGACAGTGGACAACAACTATTGGTGGAAATGTCCAGTTTGATCTATCTTATGCAACAATTCCGATAAATGGCGAAGAGGTGAAGTTGTACAGGGAACCAAGGATGAATCAGCTTATTATTATGTGCCACAAGACCAAATCAACTGTTTTTGTAATGTTGATCTGTGGAGTTTTAGTATAGAGCCACCACAACCAGAATTGACTAATAGTGATCCTATTCAGAAGCATGTTGCACAGAACCACAATGGTGTGTGGAAAATGTACTTTGATGGAGCTTGCAACCAAGAAGGCAATGGAGTTGGGATAGTCTTTGTTTCGCCTGAAGGTATTACATTTAAGTATTCATTCCTATTAACTTTTGAATGTACAAATAACATGGCAGAATATGAAGCTCTATTAACTAGACTGAATATAGTGGTGAAACATAAAATAAAGTTGCTGGCTATCCTAGGAGATTTAGATTTAGTTGTCTTGCAAGTTAGGTCAAAATATGCAGCAAAAAACAAAAGACTGAAGCAGTATAGAATTGTTGTATGGGACACAATTGAGTTGTTTGACGCCTTTTCAATTGAGTGGATAGACAGGTCAAAGAATATAATGGCAGATTTTCTAGCTAATGTAGCGTTGAAGAAAGATGATATTACGTTGGCTGGAGTATCACAAATTGAACTCAAGCTTAGGCCTGCTGTACCTGATAATGTATATAATTGGCAAGTTTTTAACAATGACACTGATCTTTTGAAATTCCTTCACTATATAGACTAGTATGAAACCCAAGAGATTGACTTCAATGCCTTTGTTGAAGAAGTTGATGGAAAAGAAACAGTATTTGGGAAAGAGATTTTGTAGCTTAAAACCAATAAACTTCCTAAAGGGTTGGTGGCACTTCAGAGGGTATATGATGGAAATGATTGGTCTTTTGTGAAGCAAACACCAGTTGGAAAAAATGATATCGAGGAAATTAATTTGGGGACTGAGATGGCACCAAAAAAGGTATACATAGGTTAAAAGATAAGTCCTACAACTAGAAAAATGCTGATTGAATTGTTGAGAAAGTATAAACATGTATTCACTTGGTCTTATGAAGATCTAAAATCATATAGAGAAGACTTGTTTCAGCATGAAATACCATTAAAATCAAATACTAAACCATTCAGACAAAAGCAAAGACCTATAAATCCAACTCTGGGGCCTAAAATGCAGCAGGAATCAGTAAAGCTCAGAGATGGTGGAATTATTAAGCCTATCAGACATTCAACGTGGGTCTCTAATTTGGTCCCTGTCAGAAAGAAAAATGGAGATATCAAATTATGTGTAGATTTTAGAAATCTAAACATAGCATCCCTTAAAGACAATTATCCTCTGCCAAATATGGAGGCTATACTACATAAGGTGACAGGTTGTGAATTGTTGTCTATGATGGATGGATTTTCAGGGTATAATCAAGTCAAGGTTAAAGATTATGAATAGTACAAAACAACATTCATGACTCCTTGGGGAACGTATGTTTATCTAAGAATGCCATTTAGTCTTATTAATGCAGGGGCTTCTTTTCAAAGAGCCGTGGATGTGGCGTTTGCTGATTTGATCAATGTTCTCATGGTGGTGTATTAGGATGACCTCACTGCTTACTCCAAGAAGGTTGAAGATCATATTCATCATTTGGAAAAGGTATTTATGAAAGCTCTTGAGTATCGTATCAGCTTAAACCCCAAGAAGTGTAATTTTGCAGTCACAGAGGGTAAACTTTTGAGACATATTGTTTCAAAGGAAGGGGTTAGGATAGACCTTGAAAGGGTTGAGGCCATTGACAAAATACCTATCCCTAAAAATGTTAAGGCAATACAATCATTCTTTGGATAGATAAATTTTATTAGGAGATTTATCTCTAACTTTGTTGAGATTGTTAAACCCATAGTGAGAATGTTGAGAAAAGGAAAAAAGATAGAATGGACCGCAGAGGCTTTGGAAACTTTTGTAGCTATTGAACGAGCCATCAAGGAGGCTCCTATTCTTAACTCTCTTGAATTTTTAAAACCTTTTCATATTTTTTCATTTGCCTCAATGCACACTATTGTAGCTGTTATGCTACAGAAAAATGAAGATCATCATGAATAGCCTGTATCTTTCTTCAGCAAGTCATTACAGGGATTTGAGTTAAAGTATGATATAATGGAGAAGCAAGCATTTGCACTAGTGAAAGTTGTAAAAGCTTTCAGACCATATCTCGTTGGAGCTAAGGTAGTTGCTTATGTTCCTAGCAGTCAAAGATATTCTAACACAGTCTGAAGTAACGAGTAAAAGATGCAAATGGATCAACAAAATCCAAGAATTTGACATAGAGGTACAAATTACTAAACTAGTCAGAGGTCAAGGTTTGGCTAAACTAATGGCAGAAGCAAATAATGAAGCAAATCAGATTTGCAATATAGAAGAAGAAAATGTAATTGCAAGCATTGAACATATTCATTGGTATACAGATATTATGCATTATCTTGAATACATGAAGTGTCCAGAGGGAATGAATGACAACCAGAGAAGAACATTGAAGTTACAGGCATCCAAATATGTTTTTATGGATGGAGATCTATTTTGGAAAAACAGGGATGGTATATTATTGTTGTGTCTAGATGAATTTCAATCTAAACATGTTTTGAGTGAAATGCACAAAGGGGTTTGTGGAGGACATTACTCAGCAAAAACAACTGGTCAAAAGATTCTCAGGGCAGGATATTATTGGCCAAAAGTCTTTAATGATTCTTTTGCACATGTGAGAAAATGTGAAGCTTGCCAGAAGTTTTCTAGAAAAATAAAGTATCAGGGAGCTTTGCCACTTCGACCCATGCAGACTGATGCCCCTTTTCATCAATGGGGAATTGATTTCATCGAGGAAATACAAGAAAAATCAAGTGGTGGACATAGATGGATATTGGTGACCACTGATTATTTTACCAAATGGGTAGAGGCCATTCCAACTAAACAAGCTACAAGTAGGGTGGTGACACAGTTCCTAATGGATAACATCATTACTAGATTTGGTACACCAATAAGGTTGATCACTGACAATAGAATGTGTTTCAGATTAGATGAATTCATAGGCTTCTGTAGCACATATGGTATTGTCATTTCTTATGCAGCTCCTTATCATCCACAGGCTAATGGACAAGAAGAATCTTGCAATAAAAGTCTTCTAAAGATTATAAGAAGGATGCTAGGTTAGAACAAGAAGGCTTGGGATGCAAAATTAAGACTAGCTGTATGGGCTGATAGAATTATGGTGAAGAAGGCAATTGGGAAGTCCCCATTTGAGCTAGTGTATGGAGTATAGGTCAGGATGCCTTTGCAGAATTTGTTACCAGTCTACAAGTTTGTTCTCCAGGAAGATTTCGATATTCCTGAGCCTATGGAGGAAAGAATGGAGTAGCTAGCTGAACTGGATGAAATAAGGAGGGTGGCTCAAAATCAAAATATAAAGTTGCAGACATAGATGAAGTATTTGTTTGACAAAGAGGAAAAGGATAGGAAATTTGGAGAAAGTGATTTGGTATTGATGTGGAATGTAAGGTGCCAGGAGAAGGGAAAACATGGGAAGTTTGAAGCCTTGTGGCTAGGGCCTTTTGTGGTGGTTGGAAAGAAAGGTGAAGACTCATACTACTTGCAAAATATGGTTGGTGAGGATCAAGAATTGCTTGTACATGGAAAATTTTTGAAACATTTTTTCTCTTAAGATAACACAGAGGATTGAGGGTTGCCAGTGCATGGACAACTCTTGATGATTCTCTTCAAAATTATTTTCCATGCACAACAGTCTAGGATATAAAGGAAATAGGATCTACAAGTACATGGACAATCTTGATTTTCCTTTTTCAAAACTCTTTTCCATGTACAGTAGTATAGGGTCTCATTCTTTTTCATTACCATCTATTCCATCATTCTGAGTTTGGTCTGCTCACCCAGAAATCTGAATCCTTGCAATGATCTTGCTATCATTCATCCCCAGACAGAGCCACTGTTAGAACTATAAAATTTTAAAATTTTATAGCCTATTGTATTCAAGAATTTCTAGCATTAAGTCCTCATCATAGACATAAAATCCCCTCTTTGCATTTTCTTGCTTATATTTTGTCATGTAACCCATTTGAGTCCGTCTACCTCTTCATATTTCATTAAAAGGTCCAAATTAGCAAGACATAGTAAAGCTCTCCCCGACCTATATTTTGACTAACAAGTATGTGTTGTTGACGGACGGTAGGACTTTTCTCTTGTTTCAGTGACTGCAGAGATTCATATCGGCAGAAAATGGAATTTCGGGGTAAGGTCATGGTGAATTCAATTGATCTTGCCCACTCACATGTGGAGGGGTCATTTCGGCCAAACTGATTGGTATCAGCAGGATGTCATAGCGAAACCATTTTGTTTTACCGATTGGCTTGCAAACAAATGTTTTGGTAAGACTTATGTGCTTCGGTGAAGGTCATGGCGAGATGATTGTTGTCTTGCCAAACTTAATACAAGGGGATTCAAAAGACTATTGGAGAAAGTGTTGGGGTCTTGCCGACTCAGAAGATATGCAGACAGAGATGTGCATCGCCAGGAGAGGAATTTTTCAGTATAAGCTTCACCGAAGTTTGATTGTTTTACCGACAAGTAGATCGGGGTGAGTCTCATCGAATAGGAGTAATCTGAAGGGATGATTTTGGTAAGACATTTGGTATCGGTATGAGTCTTCCCAAAGACATTATGTCTTGTCAAAAGTGTTATTTCATTGATAGGTTTTTCGGTGAGAAAACTTGATGGACATGCCAAAATGGGAATTCATCGATAAAAGGGTAATTTTGTCTTAGCAACTATGACTTGAAGAAATGCATATCGATCTGAGACAATGAAGACTATGTGACATCTCCCCGACTCAAAATTGTTATAGCGATATAAAAAACAAGAGCAACAGTCATCATTTTTTGGAGTCCAGGTGTCGATAAGACTGCATTCTGTCTTGGCGAAAGGTGTAATAGACGTTGAAAAGGGATTTCGCCCCAGATTTGAAAATCTCTCATTCAAAATACACTTGATGCAATAGTGCCAGTTTTAAATGGGTGTTCATTCATGCTTCATTAATGGAACAATGGGATTTTTAGTTTGAGGAGCTAGAGTGGAATACTGTAAGTGACTGTTCCTTGGATTTTGCATTTTGGTTCTATAAGCTTGAGAATGGAGTCCTCTAGTTCTAGGAAGGGTAAGGGTAGAAAGCCTGCTATGAGTAGTTTGTCAAAAGGAAAGAAACAAAATTTTGATACAGAGCATGAGGGCACTAAAAGGAGGTTGAACCAAGACCTTATTGATCAATTACCTGGCACGGGCCCTAAAGCAAGAAGGTCTACACAGGTTAGGGAAAAAGTTGATAAATTAGATGACAAGTGTAAATTCACAGGTGATGTTTGGACTGCCATAAGAGTTTATGAGCTTTTCAATTTCCACTACCATAGAAGAAACCATTTTGAACCAGTCTGTAACCCATGGAAATTGAATGTAGGGAAACTGGTGTGCCCTAATGTTTTTGTAAATGCAGAGTTAGTAAAATTGCTTGCAGATAATTATGATCCAAAGCAGAAGGCTATATGTGACCCATCTGGAAAACCACAGATATATGTGTCTAAAGAAGCAATAGGTGAAGTCTTCAAATTGGAAGGGTTTTGCAATGAGGAGATCAATTATGAAGAGTTGGAAAAGGAATTTTCAAGAATGGACAAAATTTATAAGGGTTGGAGGTTACCTATCCATAGAATTAAATAGGGTAACAAGTCAGAACCTTTCCAAGATAGTGAGGGGCCTCCTTATCATGTACATTTATTTGAACCTTACATGAAATACACATATTTCTCAGTGTGAAAAGTGTTGGGGATGGATGCTCTGGAACTAATGTCAATTGTTCCAATGATTATCATAGTAGACATTCAATATCATAACTCCAGGCCATTCGACTATGCTTCATATATTGCTAGGGAGCTAGATTCAGGATTGGTATCTATAAAAGGTGGAGCTTCTATTGTTCATCTCAGGCATTATTCATTGTTGATGCACTTGGTACTGTATTTTGGACAGGAGTTGGGAGTATGGCCTCCAGAAATGAGAGTTTCTCAAATTGGTAGGGAGGGTGAAGCATTGCCTATTCAACTATGGACTGCTATTTGGGACAGCAGGTTTGCCAATGCTAGTTTCATCCATTTTGAAGAGTACTTTGTGAAAACTTTGTTCAAATTGTATAAATATCCTTGTAATTATTCATTAACTGATGAGATCAAAAGGTTTCTTTAGCCAAAAGATTTCAATGAGCCAATTGATCTTAACTAGTGTGACTGGTATTGTTTGGAAGGAGCTACAATGATTAGGGTGTATGGATTTGAAGGTACCCCTTTTATTCTACCAAGGACAGTTCCAAATAGAATTGCATATTTGGAAATTGTTAGACAAATGGATTACAGCAGTGCTATGATTTTCAGTTCTTATGGGAAGCAGACTTTTATGCCTAGTACATTATGCTTTGGTGATTTCACTATGTTGGTCAAGGAGGGATATAATTCACTCCATGATAGGTTATTGCATTATAATATGAAAATTGGACCACCCAGGAAAAACTTTGACCTTGAAGGATATATCAATTCAGCCAGAGAAAAGATTAACTTTGGAAGGTATTAGCATGTACCTTATCCTTTTGATGATATGATCAAAAGTTTGGATGAAGAGGAAGCAGAGGCAATGGTTGAAAGCTATAACCAAGGGTTGCAAGATACAGGAAATTTGTCTTCTAGGAGTGAGGAAACCCTAATGGATAAAGTGCCACAGAGCATAACAGAGAGAGTATCTAGGCTAAGGACTCAGAAGTATGTTTGCCCAATTAGAGAACAGAGTATTGAAAGTGGCTATGTTGATGCCAGGCATATGGAATACAGATCTTTTGTTTCAGATGATGAGTTTATAAATTCTCCAGAGTTGAAAGCATTCTTGTACAAATAGAAGGGGAAAGAAATACGAGAAGGTGTTGGTGCTATCACTTCTGGGAATGAAGAGCAATTATTGGATCAATTGAGAAACTATGTGGATGATGAAATGACAAATATGACTCCTGAAAAGGGGAGGAAAATATTGGAGAATGCTGGTGTCATGATCTTTCCTGGACTTTATTTGAATTTTGCATTGGTACTTGATAGCTTCTTTAAAGATAGTAATATTGCACACAAACTTGATAAGGAAAAGGTGATAGAGGTGTATGCAGGCTCTAAGTTTAATACTGATGAGGGATTATTGATGATATGGGATTTGTACCCACCACACAGGAAGTCAGTAGTGATTGATACAGAAAAGGCTTTTGGCCATGTTATGACCCTAAAGGTTGGAGAGGCTGATCCTATGGTTACTACAGAGATTGGGATAGACATTGCAAAATTGAATAAAGCACAGATCCAGGCATTGATAAGAGAAACAGAAATGTATAAGGCAAATAATGAGAGAATGTTAAGAGAAAATGATAGACTGAAAGACTTGGTTGGTGTTCCAATAGTTCCAACCAAAATGCTCACTCAAGGAGAGAGCTCTCAGACAAAAGATCATTGGATTGGGTCAAGTGCCTATAATCAAGGAAAGTATGATGCAGTTGTAGCCATTGTTAAGAAGAGACAGGACAATTTGACATCTTGGTTAAATCAATTATGGGGGAAGTATTCGTCTACTATGTGTAGACACATAAAAATGACCAAGACTTGCAAGCATTATTTTTACTACTCTCATCATGACATGGTTATAACATTTTAATTATGTTCCTAACCCACATTCAACTATTAATTAAATAGTTCATGATTATTTAATTAATTCATAAAATTTCATTCTTCTTGATTATTAAATAAATAAATCTTATTTATTTAATTTAATACGTCACTAATTATCAAAGTCTCCTAATAATTAAATGAAGACATCAATTTATTTAATTAACCCTTATCATAAATGTCTTCTTGATTATTAAATTGATATATTTTAATATATCTATTTAATATGTCACTAGTTCCTAAATCTTCTCTTAATTAAATAAATTCATTTATTTATTTAATTAATTAACTACTTCTTCTAATTTAAATCATTATTTTAATTATTTAATTATGGCATGTGACATTTCTATATTTTTAAATAAAACAAATCATTTAAAAATATCTCACTGATTCTTCATTTAGTAATTAATTTCAAAAATCAATTACTAATTACCTCACAAAATCTTCTATTTTGAATTAATTTAATTCAAAAGGGAAATATTCTTCTACAAATCAAGTAATTTCCAAAATTATTGATTTTCTAAAATATCATCCTCTTGTATTTTGATTTTTACTAATTTCATCTCAACTGTCACATTCAGTCTAGATTTAATTCATTTAATTAAATCTTATTTACACCTATGGGTATTTTTCCCTAACCCTAATTGAGGTTGCATTATTGAATCTTGACCTTTGATTCCAAGGTATTCCTCAATCTCTCATCTTATCCATCATTTAAGATTGTCTTTTCTATAAAATGACAATCATAACCTCATTTTCGGATCCATGATCATTTATCTAATAGACTTTTGATATAGGCATTCTAGAGACCATAGACTTTTATTTACTATTTGCATAGTTTGATATTTTAAATCCTTCAAAGGCATTGTTAAGGCTAGGCATTAGAGAAGTTTTCTCACAAAGAAATCTGAGGGCAATCCATCATTGTAGCAAGGCTTGAGAAGGTGCAATGGAAGCAATCATGGAATAGAGAAGATTGGTGAGATCATTCCATTTCACTTTATTCTCTTTTATATTCTTATGTATTTCATTGTTGATGTTTAAACTAACTTGCAAGTACAACTAATAACTATTTGTTTCAGGTCTTGCAAGATTTTTAGATCATTACATTGGTGAACCCGACATTCCAACACGTCCTTTTTTGCAGGTGTCGTACATTTTTTTTGCAGGTTTAGGGTATGGAAAACCACATTTGACATATACTATGACGCAAATGCTCTACTACGTCACTATGTCGCATTCACATTCATGTGCGATGCAAATGCTCTACTACGCCGCATTCGCTACTCAGAAAGCCACATCTAATGTGACGCATTTGACGAGCCGCATTTGAATCCTTGCACCGCAAACGACTAGTAAAAACATAATTTTTTTTTTAGTTTTATTTCTTATTGTTTATTGTAAACTGGATCTGATGCAACCACAACTAGTATTGTTTTTTTGTTATCTTTTTTTTACTTTAAGGGTAAAATGAACCAATCCTAGGATAGACACACTTAAAGATTGAATTTATCAACCCTAGGGTAGGCATTTTTTAATTTGGAATTTATCAATCTAGGATAGTCACCACACTAAATTTTTGTTGGATTAAAATAAACCCCATGTTTTTTGTGAAGCAATATCTTCACTTAGAATAAAAAATCTTTCATTTGGGTTTAAAATTTGAACAATTGTTTACTATGCTTGTCAGATAATAGGTATATGCTCTCCCCTTTACTGGGTGATCAAAAAGCCAGACCTATCCATTTTATTTCATGCAATTTTACAACCCTTAGAAGGTCTGCCGTAGTGGGAAAAAGTACTCACCCTACGGGAACAACCTAAGTGGGAACACCTAAAGCCAAGGTTTCCAACCCACTATAATCAAAAGCAAGTTGTTGATGAAAATCCAACTTGATAGTAGTTGACAGGATAACCATCCCCAAAACCTTTGTTCTAAAGGTTGGGAGGTCTCTCGAGGGAGTATATCCATTGCCACACTAAATGAAAAGACTTACTAAGAACCTAGTGTAGTAGCCAGCCATGTCAGTAACCAGACATCCTTTCATTCACGGTGCAAGGGGAGGGAAGAATCTCCCCCCAAGACACTCACCATATAATCACCACGGATTGTTTGCTCAGGGGATTCGGTATCGACTTCCGTCACCTTGAGTATGCACCTGGAAAAGACAAAAACACGGGCACCCTCTAGGGGGTGACAAGGCTGTGTGAGTCGACGTGATTTTAAGATGTGGGATGTGATTGCGAGGATGACCCACTTGAATTTTAAGAGTGAGTCTGTTTGAACAAGCATTTCTCAATTTTGATTTCTGTGTTTGCCAAGAATTATTAAAAATCTTCAAAAAAAAAAAAATTACAAAAACACAATTTGGAATCACAAAAAACTGGTCAAAAATTGCAAACTTTGTTCGGGTTTTTCCCTAAAACTTCATATTTCGACGCAAGCGCTCTGCTGCACTGCATTTGACATCTGGAAAACCACATTCGCTCTGATGAGCCGCATTTGAGCCATCAGGAGCTGCATTCGCTTTGTCAAGACGCAATCAACAGTTACAAAACTGCATTTGCAACCAGCGAGCCGCATTCGGTTAACTGAGCCACATTTTCCAAATACAAACCCGCATTCACAACAGTGTGTCGCATTCGACATTTCCTAAACTGCATTCGATTCAGTGAGCCGCATCTGCTCTACTGCAATGCATTTGCCAGACATTTCAAACAATTTTTCACTGTCAAAACAGAAAGTTCACAACCTATCTACAAGTCAATCAGATCTTTCTTCACTGTTATAGTCCAAACCAAACTCTGACTTGCTCAAACTTTCCATCCAAAAAATTGCATATTTAGATACCATTTTAGGCTCATAATAGGTCACTTTCATTAGATTGCATTAATAGTTTCACCACTTCCTTAGGCACTCACTTTTGCAAATTGTAGGAGTTGACTCTTATCATTCATTGTCCAAACTTTGCATTCAACAATAGGATATCATTGGACCCAATTACCCTTGTCATTTTATCAATCCTTTGGTGAATTATTTCCCACTCAATAGTCTAGTGTGGAAATTTGACTTTGTCCTAGTTATAGTCCTTCCATGGTCCATTGGCTTTCCAAAACTTGAATCATAGAAAAAATATTGTTTGTCCAAGTTTGTCCTCTTTAGATCTCCCATTAGTAGGTACATCTTAGGATCATTTATTACATATCATTTAGTGTCACTCAACTTGCATCCACAAGTCTTTTTCATAGCATCATTTTAAAAATCCAAGAAACCAAAAACATAGTCTCATATTTAGATCATTTTCCTTCATCATCCCAAGTTGAGCAAAACTTTGTATGGTTGAAACTAGACTGCAGAAAAAGAAAAGACTCATGGATTCCTTTGGACAAGACACCAACTTTCTCGAATTCACAACTGGCATGGATTCATTTCCCAATATAATGAATAATCCTTGTTTTGACATGGAAAATTCCACAATCAATCTTTTTAGTGAGATGAACATACCATCATCTCCCTCACATATTTTTGAACCATTTATCTGATGGGATCAAAATGGGGATGTCTTTGAAGAAGACATATTAGCTGCCGCTCAACATCTAGAAGTTGCCGCTTTTGTAGAAGTAGTCTTAAATGATTCTTCCAGATTCCTAGCTATGCTCCTTGACCAAGGGACTAAGTTACCAAAGGGATTTGACCTTAACACTCTTAGAGCAACTTCTCCCACTCCAACATCGTACAATTCCTCCATGGGGGAGTCCTCACAGAATGTCATCAACACACTCAATTCTACCTCCCTTGGTCATACCACTACCACAACCAATACAACATCTATTGGGGGATCATCTTCCCAAACCAACACCACATCACAATCCATCCCCCAACAAACATCCACCACTCCTTCACAAACAATGGGGGCAACCACATCAAACCTCTTAGGAACTACATCTAGTTCCATGAGTACATCAGCAAACCTACTATTAGGTTCTTCAAGTGCCATTGCAACCAACTCATCTAACCCATTTGGGAGAAATAAATGAAGAGTTTTCATCCAAGGCACCCAATCCACTTCATCACAAGTCAACACCGGCATTCGTATGACCCAAAACACCAACACTCCTCAAGGTCATAATCTTTTATTTGGACAAGGCAATCAAGGCACACAATCATATAATCCATTTGGGAATCAACAAGCTCAAAATCAACAAGGCGCTCCATCCTGCACTCAATCTGGCAATCAAGAAGGTCAAAACCAGCAAGGTCCTCAAATCCAGTCCAATATGGCAGGATATCATATTCCCACTTATGCTTCTCAAATCCATACGCAGCAGCACATCCCTAATCAAAATACCCATTTCCAACAACCGCCTAATCACAACAATTATTTCACTCACTGACAACCCATTCCAAATCATAACATCTCATCACAATAGCAGGGGACTCAAGCTGCCCCTATCAACAACATAGGTGATGCTACCAACCATCCAATGGTAGAAGCACTCACTCAACAACTCGCTGCTCTTCAAACACAAGTGGAGACCTTGCAACAATCCACTAAAAAGTCATACATGTCACATGACTTGTGTCCTTATCCATTTGACACAACTTTATATATGCCACCATTTCCTCATGGATATGCGGTCCCTCATTTTCCCAAGTATAAAGGCAAAACAAATCCCCTTGAACACATAAGGGAATTCACAACTAGTTGTATTGAAATTGCTTATGAGCAAACTTATCTCATGAGACTCTTTTCTAGAAGTCTTAGAGGTCATGCACTAGAATGGTTCTCACTCTTGCCTAAGGGAATAAAAACTTGGGACAAACTGGCAAACAAGTTTGTCAAAAACTATGCTTACAATATCGACATAGACATTGACATCGCCTCCTTATGCAAACTTACCCAAGAGGATGCAGGAGAGAATTTCATTCCATTTTTTCAAAGATGGAGAACCTTAGCAAGCAGATGTTTGGTAGAAATACCCAAAAAGGAGAAAGTAACCATGTTTGTACAAACTCTCCTTGGACCACTAAGGTATGGATTACAAGTACATTGTTGCACCACTTTTGTTGACCTTGTTGAAAAGGGGGTTCAACTGGAAAAAGCCTTGATTGCCAAAGGTGAGCTGAAATATGGTGGCAAAACCATCAACACAGCCACCAATAATAACCCATGTAGCTCAAACGACAAAAACAAATACTGGGTTAAAAACAAAGACATCACAAGTGACGGTGTAGTTGATGCGAAAACCATAAATGCAACAGGTCATGTACTCATAATCAAAGGAGTACACAATCAAAATGCACCTATAAGTACACCAACACCAACTGCCAATGCTCTTCAAAATAATCATGCACAATCTAACCAAAGGCAGTTGCATCAACCACGATAGTTCCAAAAGCGTACTTTCACCTTGTTGGGTGAACCCATCGAAACTGTCTTAAAGAAACTTCTCCAAAACAGCGTCATAATGCTGGAGGAGCCAAAACCGTACGACCCTGGTCAATTCAAGCCATCATGGTGGGATGACAGTTCATTTTGTGATTACCACCGTGCCAAAGTGTACAAAACTTCCTCTTGTCGCCAATTGTGAAATCTGGTGCAAGATCTCATAGAGAACCACACAATTGAGTTGGGTGGTCAATCTTTTTCATCTAATGCAGATCATACCATACACAAAAACCCACTGCAGGATCATGGTAAAGCGTCCTCGTCTGGCACAAAGCATACAAACAATCAAGCCAACCATATCTGTTCAGCCTATAATACTACTCATCCAACATACAGTTATCCTGATGGTACTATTATTAACAATCTTTGCACTAATAATGAAGATGAATCTGTTAATACCATCAACATTAAAAGAGCCCCAGAATGCAATGTGACTACACGTAAAGGCAAAGTCACTATCCCGGGTCCTTCTATCCGTCAACCAAAGATCACCATACCTGGTCCATCCGCTAGACAATCGACCCCAAAACCGGAGTTCAAAATTGTTGAGTAGTTAAATAAAACACCTGCTCAAATATCCATTCTTGAACTACTCCATATTTCACCCATGCATAAGGCCATCCTCGATAAAGTACTGCAAGAGTCAACCGTCCCAACCAACATCGATGTTAACCATTTTGAGACCATGGTCAGATACCTGAATTCACCTCACCATATCACCTTTTTAGACAGCGACTATTCCTCACCCAAGCCATCACATAACAATGCCCTCCACATTGAAGTCTTTGTCCACAAGCATAAGGTTCAACGAGTCCTAGTAGATGGCGGAGCAGGACTGAATATTTGCTCTCTGAAATTGGTCAAAGCTCTTAGTTTTTCTGAGGCATGTGTAGATGCTAGCAAAATCATCTCCATCAAAGCATATGATGATGAAGAACACGCTTCTAAAGGTGTTATTACAATTCCACTCCGAGTGGGACCGGTCATCATAGATACCACATGCCAAGTCCTAGATCGTGATATCCACTATAATATATTACTTGGTCACCCTTGGATTCATGCTTTAAAGGCAATACCATCCACGTACCACCAATGCCTCAAATTCCCTTTTGATGGAACTGAGATCACCATCCCAGGTGATCCTAATCCATTCCAATACTACACTAACCTACGAGCTACTGCTGAGCACCAGGTACCCATCAATCGAGAGGCCTCATCTTCCACCGCATCAAAATACATTGACCCAATGACACTCATGAAAGCATCCATTTCATCATCTTCTACCACACCATCTCCATCACCTTCCATCCCAAGTAAAGATATTCAGATCCAGGACCTTGGTTGTGGGGAATTTAAATTAAATATGGCTTATTGTATAACTACAATACCGAAGCCACCTAAAGTATATGGAAGACCATGTTTTGCAATTGAGCCCAAAGTAACTTTCAACGTTCCACCAAAAAGTGTTTTTACATAGTGGGGTGATATGGGTGATGAAGACATCATTGACATGGATAACTGGATCTACAAAGACCCAACAGAGTTATCTCCACTACCATTATATCTGTATGGCAAAGGATATGATATATGCAAAGCCCAAGGTTTTGATGGGACAAGTGGCCTTGGAAAGAATGAAAATGGAAGAAGGGAACCTATTATTATAACGGCAAGACCAAGATACATAGGGCTAGGGTTCAACCAACTCGGAACTGACGATCAAAGTATCTATGAATTTTCAAGTAAGGATGTAAGGGCAACAGAAAGTGTCGGGACAAGCAAAGAATCCCTAACCGAAATGGACTCAAATGAATGGGAATGGGAATCTGACAAAACCGTTAGTGACTATGACATTGATGAACTATTCCTAGAACCTGGCCAACCTTCCTTTGAAGAATGATTCCACCAACAATATAACATTGACCCTATTGATCGACATTCTAAAGACAAGAAATGGGTAAGCATTCCTTGGAACCTAGAAGAACATAAAGAGTCATCGGAAATACCTAAATCATCCCACCCCATTCCTGAGTCCACCCATGAGCTTGACCTATTTGAGCCCATCATCCATACTTCTGAAACGCCTACCACTAGTCACAATGCTGATAATTTCATCCCATATTATGATTTTGAATTTGATTCATCTGACTCAGAGTATGGACCATCCATTGCATCAAACACGGAAGTGGAAATTGATAACTTTTCCTTTACACTTGAGGCATCAATTTGCACACTTTTCGCATCCTCCCCATCCTTCACCAACACTGGCGATGGAATACCTCTTGTGTACCCACAACTAATCAACTGGGACCAACAAGATCCACCGGTGATGGACATATTTCAGAATGACGAGGCAATTACAAAATTCATGGGACTAAGAGAAGGTATTCCATGGGGGGACCACAAAATAGGGTTCTCCATTGATCTCGATTGTGCAATCCTCTAGTCGAAAAAATGCAAAAAATAAAAAAGAAAAAGAAATGCCTTTAGGTGAAAACCGCAAGGCACCTTCTGGCAATAAAATAGTAAAAACAAAGGACATATTCGAAGGTGAAAACCTCTCTGAGGCGCCTAAGGATGGAGGATTGGACTTTCTCCCAGTAACACAGGAAAAATCGGCCATGCTCATTGAGGATACAACAGAAGTTAACATAGCTACACTAGAGAATCCCAAAATGATTGTCTTGGCTGCATCATTATCAGATGAAGAAAAACTTGAGTTTTCACAATTCTTCACAGAAAGAAAAGTTAACTTCGCATGGTCATGTGCTAACATGCTAGGGCTTGATCCCGAATTGGTTCTGCATCATCTTCCTTTAATCCAAGGAATCAAGCCAGTCAAACAAAAGTTGCGCAAGATGCACCCATAGATCGCACTACTTGTCAAGGCAGAATTTAAAAAGTTACTGGATGCTGAATTCATAAGGTCAATTGATTATGCAGATTGGATATCAAACATTGTTCCTGTTACCAAGCTGAATGGACAAATCCGTATCTGCATGGATTTTAGAGATTTGAATAAGGCTTGCCCAAAGGATGATTTCCCTCTACCAAACATAGACATGATTGTTGACCTCACGGCAGGATATGAGATGCTATCTCTCATGGACGGTTTTTCAGGCTATAATCAAATCAAAATTGCAACAGAGGATCAACATAAAACAACATTCACTTGTCCTTGGGGAACATACTATTGGAACATCCTGCCTTTTGGCCTAAAGAATGCAGGTGCTACATATCAAAGGGCTATGACAACAATCTTCCATGACATGATGCACATTCTAATGGAAGATTATGTGGATGACCTATTAGCAAAATCTTTGACAAGAAGAGATCATCTAAAAGTCCTAGACAAAATCTTTAGATGACTTGAGGATTACAAGGTCAGATTGAACCCAAAGAACTGTGTCTTTGGAGTCACTTCAGGCAAGCTGCTAGGATACATTGTTTCAAGATGAGGCATTGAGGTTGATCCCGCAAAGGTAAAAGCAATTCTGGACATGCCTCCACCAAAGGGAATCAGTGAGTTGCGCACAGTTCAAGGAAGATTGCAGTCTATTCGTCGTTTCATTGCACAGTTGGCAGAAAAGTGTCAACCATTCCAATATCTACTACGCAAAAGCAATCCTTTTGTATGGACAAATAAGTGCAACATAGCCTTTGACCAAATAAAAGAATATCTATTAACACCACCAGTGTTAATGCCGCCTATTGAGGGCAAACCATTGATCCTATATGTCACTACAATGACAAATGCACTGGGGGCATTATTAGCACAAAATGTCCAGCAAGAAAAAGAAAGAGCCGTATATTATATCAGTCGCACACTAATTGGATATGAGTTCAATTACACAACCATTGAAAGGGCATGCCTTGCGGTTGTTTTTGTGGCACAAAAACTGAGACACTATATGCTGAGCCATCAAACACATTTAGTGGCGAAGATTGACCCATTAAAATATCTTCTGAGTCATGCAACACTGACAGGTCGTTTGGCAAAATGGGTCATGATATTAAGCGAATATGACATACAGTATGTGGAGCACAAAGCTATAAAAGGTCAAGTCATAGTAGATCAATTAGCTGATGCACCAATCTAGGCCACTCATCCTCTGATAACTAATTTTTTGGATGAGTCTATTTTTAACGCAGAACTAGCTCTACCATGGAAATTATACTTTGATGGATCCCACACTGGTCACGGCTCAGGAGCAGGCATATTATTTATCACACCACAAGGGGATTCAATTCCTAAATCATTTCGAATTGCTTTCCCTTGTACAAATAATATTACAGAATACGAGGCACTGGTCACAGGTCTTAAGATAGCGATCAAATGGAAAATACAGACATTGCTCGTATTCGAAGATTCTCAATTGGTCATCAATTAAGTGAATGATGACTATGACACAAAAGATGAGAAGTTTCTTCCCTACAAAAGAATGGTGGATAGCTTTTTGATGTATCTCAAAATGATGGCATTTGAACAAATCCCAAGGACACAAAATAAAGCAGCCGATACAATGGCTACCATTGGATCTCTCTTAGACATCCCTAAGAATGTGTCACAATTTGAATTCTTAGTGGAACAATTGCTGATGCCTGCATACGATATTCCAGAGTCTGAAATGGTGTGCGAGATTGTTGGTCCTGGTTCGCCTTGGTATCAAGACATATACGACTATCTTAAAACCCAAACCCTCCCACCCAACTTATCTAACAACCAAAGAAAATATTTTATCCGAAAAGCGGCTAGACATACCATCGTCAGTGACACCTTATACCGTCGTGGCTTTGACAACACCCTTCTTCGCTATCTCGACACTAACAAAGCCCAAACAACTTTATGAGAAGTACATGAGGGTATATCCAGATCTCATTCGAGTGGTCCAACCTTAGCTAGGAAAGTCACCAGACTGGGATACTACTACCCAACATTGGAAAAAGATGCTCTTCAATTTGTCAGAACATGTCGAAAATGCTAGGTGCACAGTGATCTGATTCATGCACCTGCACAGGAATTAAGACCTATCACTTCTCCATGGCCTTTTGCACAATGGGAACTCGACCTCGTGGGTAAGATCCATCCATCCTCTTCAAATGGCCACAAATTCATAATAATCACCACTGAGTATTTCACTAAGTGGATTGAAGCCGTTCCTCTCACTTACATCATCGATAAAAAAATATCCAAGTTTATTCTGAATTACATCATCTACCGGTATGGTGTCCCACAATCCATCATCACAGATAACGGCAGTCCATTCAAAAATCAGGACGTTCGTGAACTCTGTGAGCGATTCCACATCCAACGCCATTTTTCCACTCCATACTACCCACAAGGTAATGGCCAAGCTGAGGCGTCCAACAAAACAATTCTTCGCATTCTGAAGAAGACCGTCAATGACGCTAGCTGAGATTGGCACCTAAAACTCAATCCTGCTTTATGGGCCTATCGTACCAGCATCCGTACCCCCACTGGAGCTACTCCTTTTTCCCTGGTCTATGGATCTGAGGCCATATTACCTATCGAGGTCAAAATTCCTTCTCTCCGAGTTTCTTTGAAAGGAATGATTGATGATGAAGAGTACAGACATACTCGTCTCCATGAGCTAGAAATGCTACAAGAAAGACAACACAATGCCTTAAATCATCTACAGGCATATCAAAATCATCTTTGCCGAAGTTATAACAAAAGAGTCATGGTGAGAAAGTTCAAAATTGGCGACTTGGTTCTCATGCAGAATCCCATAAATCAAGTAGAACGTGAAAAGCCTGGCAAGTTTGAGGCTAATTGGCTTGGTCCTTATATCATTACTACCGCATTTGGTTCCGGAGCTTATCAATTGGCCACACCTAATGGAGAACAGCTGACAAAACCCATCAACAGCTTACACCTGAGAAAGTTCTACACATAGCATTAGAGAGCTTGGCTAAAAATCCTACAAAATACAAAAAAAATGAAAAATACAAAAAATTGTCCCTTGATGAAAACCTGGCAAACAGGCGTCTTGGTGATACAAAAAAATCAAAAAATGGCAAAAATAGTAAAAAGAAATGAGTTCATCCAATAGTGAAAACATGGCAAACAGGCGCTTTGGATAGGTACCATGGTGAAAACCTAGCAAACAGGCGCCATGTGTAGTCGATCATTGCTTCGCCATCTACTGTTACTCAAATCGACCTTTACCCATTTTTCATAATCACAAAGGCCTGACACATTCACGACATCTATCCTAAGTCCTATCAATTCCGACCATGGCTAACATTGGGTTGACATCATTCCTTGCATATCCTTGCCTTTACCTTGCGTCTACCTATCTCCATATCATTGAGCTTGGATATTCCCCTACCTGTCTAGAGGCAAGAACTTTATCATGTAACTGTAGTGGGTACCGCACATGATCCTACATTCTCAAAAAGTCTTGAGAAAATCATAAAAATCTGAAAAAGTCCTAAAAAAAGACCTAAAAATCAGAAAGCGTCCTGAGAAAATACAAAAACATCCGAATCAATTTCAAAATCCAAAATCAAAGACAATCTGATCAATTCAATCGATCACATCATTCAATCTTTGTCCATGTCCGAACTACATTGTCTCTGCGCATTTGCTACATAGGCAAGATTCATCTTTGAATCCCCAAGACATTAGGTCAGTCCTTCTAGGTTTGTCAAAATAAAATCATGGTTCAAACTTTTGTCCTTTTGGACAATGTCTTTGATCATGTCAAACTACAAGGTCTCTAAGTGCGTGACGTAGGCAAGGCCATCAATCGATGGACCCCAGAGGCTGCACTAGGTCAGTCCTTTAGGGTTCATGGCATAATATTTTCACACACGTCAAGCTATCTTCGAATCAAACTATCTTCAAATCAATCGAATCTTATGTCAATCTTGAATTATTAGTCTATCCACAATTTATTTCATCAACACTTTCAGTCAATTCAGCATGTCGGCAATGGTATGTAGTCAAAAATCATATAAAAAAATGTATCATGGCAAAGCTTTGAGTTCTTCAGATGTGCCCTTCTGAAGAACAACTCTCATCAACTTCTTTATGCTTTTGGATGTGTCCTTTCTAAGCATCATCATCATCTGGCATTTTGATGGATTCTCCTAACTCTGAGAATCGATCTCCTAGATATCAACGTCATTCAAGATGTGTCCTTCCTGAATTTGATATCGCCCGACACTTAAAACAACACCTAACATTAAAACACTTGGCAAACACTTAGCAAACTTTTTTTTTCCGTCTTTTGATAATAATCATGATATTAGTTCCTTATGTCCTAGGAACCACAACATATCATGATGATTATCCTTGTCTGTTTATCACTCTGCTATTAGTTTCTCCACAATGTCCTGACTTCAGGATTTAGAGAAGCAACGACATAGTATGATGATTTTACTGTCTTTTTTTTTTCTACTCTCAAGTGGCTAGTTTCTCCACGATATCCTATCATTAGTATTTGGAGAAGCAACGATGTCTCATGATTAGTTTGGTTTTTCTGGTGGATGGTCATGATAAAGTGACTAGGGGCAACTGTGTTCCTTGCATGAGTCATGATCATCCTTGTCTGTGACTGTTGATCTACATGATGGTTCGACCTTGCACATTATTGATCTATGTCATATCACAGTGTTTGTTGACCATCATGACATTCTCGCCCAATGATGATTAAAGAGCAACTAGGATAGCACTATAGCAAAGCTTTTGAAGGATTTTTATTTTTTGCACAACATGCATATCTTTCTTTGGACTAACATCCATCTTCGTCTTCTTTTCTCTCGCTCTCAGATGATATCTTGTGACATACAAAAACAAAGTTGCATACATAATGGCATGATCATTTCACATTCACATCTGCATATATCAAATAAGACAATTCACATTGCATAAATATTATCATTTGCATCCATTTATAAAACCATCATTTGCATCAACATATAAGCATCATAAATAAAACATTTACATCAGCGTATAAGAATCACATCATCACAACATTACACAATGCATACATACATCCATAATTGCTTTCATAAACATAAGCATAAAATACATCTCATCGCATCATCAAAGCATCACATAAACATCTCATAAAAACATAGAATACCATAACACATTACATCATATAGGCCACATCAAAACTGCATCGCATATATAATCTCAAAAAAAAAATTATGTCATAGGATAGAGTCAAATGATATCCCAAAAATAGAGCTCACAGGCTTGAATATCAAAATATATATGTGTCTAAAGCAAGTCCTAAGATGGCCCTCCTCCATCTCGAGGAGGTGAACTGCGATGTAACTATGACTGATCCATCAAACGAACAGTAAACTGAATGGGTGCCCTCTCCTGCGTCTAACTCTGTGATCCTGAGGGATCGGTAATGGGAGGCTAGCTCTGCTCTATCTGCTGCCCTGAGGACACTGACCTGTGACTGTGCTCTGACTGGTGACCATGATCTGATCTGTGGCTGTGCCCTGATGAATGCCTGTGGGAACTATGAGATCTGTGGCCTGATGACTGCCCTGACATAGTGGACCCCCCAGCACTGGTATGACTACTGTTGTGTGACTTGCTGCTACGTGTCCGACTGCCACTACCTGTCCTATTATGAGATCGAGACAACCCGGGGTCCCGTCTATCTGGCGAAATGACCTGCTCATACAATGCCCTGTATCGGCCCCTGCTCTATGCTACCCTGGCCAACTCTCGGGCCATGTCCCCTATCGGTCCCGTGCATAACTCGAAAAACTGTGTAACCCACCGCTCTGACTCCTATTGCCGAATGATGGCCTGATCTCTCTCAACCCGCGTGACCTCCAACTCTGCTGCCAAGGCCTTGTTCTGAGACAAGGCCGCATCTAGTCTGCTCTGCAGATTAGTGATCCTCTGGTCAACCGTGGCATCCGTGGGCAAAATGGGTAGCCTATCACCCTCATCATCCCCAAAAACCATGCGCTCTCGAAGCCGCTGATCTATCTCGTCCTCCTCCTCATCTCTCTCCCCCTCAACCCGAACCTCCTCCACATCTATGTCGGCAGGATGTCCCCTAGCAAGTGGATCCACCTCCTCTCTCTCTGCCACCTCTACCTCCACTCTATCCTCCGCCACCACCTCCACCTCCTCCTCACCTCCTCTAGCCTCCTTGGCTCCCGCCTCCAGCTCTATCTCCTCCCCCTCGTCCCGAATAGGTGATAGTGGTACTCCACCTACTCTCTGTCTAACCCTCCTAGGCTGCCTCTGCCCTCCGCCATCCTTCCTCCTCCTCACACCCCTCCCATCTCCTCCACCTCCACCACCCCTCCCATCTCCTCCACCTCCACCATCTCCTCCACCATCTCCTCCACCTCCCCCACCTCCCCCACCTCCTCCATCTCCCCCATCTCGGCCTCCATCCCTACCTCCATCTCTACCCCTAGCAGCTCTACCATCTCTCCCTCCATCTTGAACACCCCGGCCTCTCCTCGGTACTCACGGAATAATTGATCTTTGGTCAATAGGTGGTGGACCTTCTGGATCTATCAAAGGAATAGGCCTGTGAACCTGCCACCTGGTATTGAACTCAGCCGATGTACCTGCATCTGCTGGACGTCCTCTCCATACCCACTGAACTGCTACCAAGTTGTCAACCTGCGCCTCTGCCACTATGACTGATATGGGTGGCCCCCACATGGTCTCTCTCGAAGACCGAGCATACTATGTTGTGCCTACTGGCGCAATCTGCTGCTCCCCAAACTATCGTAGTACCCGCTAGGGCAAGTACATCTCAATAATCCTCTGATTCTAAACTGTGTGACCAATAAGGTATCGAAACTGTCGATAGAAGGATAGGTGATTGTCCTCATCCAACCACTGAGCACAATCTCTGTATGGCCTCCAAACGAAACTGATCATCGTGTCTATCCGATGACGCCAGTACCTGGTATCTCCAACACGAGTCTGGCTGACTGAACCTGCATACAGATATACGTATGGCATCCCATCACCCAATGGCTACGTCTGTACTAGCAGCCGAAAGATGGGAATACGCTCCCATACCCAAATCATAAGTAATGTAGTCCCGCAGCTGATGCTGTGCCCACAGAGGTAGACTACCTCGTGCAACTAGTGGTACAACATGGCCAACAAGCAGGGCCCCCAAGCAAAAACGGTCCTTTGTGACCTCATACAAAGAAGAAAATCCCCCCATCCAATGGGAAATCCATGACCATGACGATCTGGGATCAGCAATCCGACGATCAAGGTAATAAGTATGACATCAAATTTGGGAAACCGATCGGCTACAACATCCCAACCGATCTCGTAACCATCCAAAGCTAACTTCCCACCATCGGTACCCTCATATCTCTCTGTCAGGACCTGTCATCCTCGGTGTGGATCATAGACCACCCTCTCTTCGCTAATCAGAATATGGAGAATGCGGTAAACATCCTCCAAAGTGACAGTCGCCTCTCTAGTAGGCAGGTGGAACAAACAGGTCTCAGAGTGCCATCTCTCACAAAGAGCACTAAGCAACCCTCTATTTTCCCAAATAACGAGCATGTAGGTCACATGGTATAGGCCTAGGGCCATCAGCCGCTACCTCTGTCTATCGCTAAGATGATCTCGAAAAGCATAAGTAGCTGGCCAGAACTCTCGGGTATAAATCGGCACAAGCCGACTCTACACAAGGAAGGGCCAAGGACTAGAACATTTGGAGCAACATGTTGGAAAGTTTTACACTACTAGCAAGTCAAAGGGACATAAAGGTTAATCTAAGCACAAGTCAACAAAAAGTCAACTCTAGTCAACTTCAATTGCGTCGCGTTGATCGCAAATGCATCACAATAAATCAATTGCAACTCGGGACATGACAAATGTGTTGCAATATGTCAAATGCATCATTCTAAAGGGAAAATGCGCAATCAAACATCGAATGCGTCATTTCATATATCAAATGCGCGATCTAATAACGAATGCATCATTAGGCGTATCAAATGCGTCGCATATTAACAAATGCATCGCAAAGTCACCGATTGCGTCAGAATTTAAGCAGATGCGTCACAAATTTATCACTTGCGTCACAAAAATGCGATTGCGTCATTCACTCTCGTGAATGCGCAATCGCACAAAATTGACCTATCTACCCATCGTGATTGCATCGCGATGCAAACAAATGCGACGAACATGAAGGCGATTGCGGCTTTCACAATAGCATTTGTGTCGCACCGCAATTGTTATCCCCCCTTTTTACCCTCATAAATGTGAAAAATTTAAAAATTGACAAGTTGGATAGGGTACTTACCGGTGCATCTGCGCCCTCGGGTCGTATGAATGTGCGCACACGATATCCATGGTGTGCAGTCATAGAGATCACCACTGTCTCTCCGAGGTCTGGTTTGTAGAAAATTCTATATGCAAATATGAAAATGACATTTGGTTTGATCTTTTCAACCTATTTATAGGCTGAAAATTAGGGTTTTGACCTAGTGAGCCCTACGGGAGGCTCATTTGACCACCTTTGATCAGCATTTTGGCTATCTTAACATTCTTTGTTTCTGAATCGGATCACGCCATCACTTTCCTAGTCATCAATTGAGCTAGTCGGGATATTTTTCAAATTTTTCTGACCTCGCGTCGAAATTCAAAAATTTTCCCGAAGGGGCATAGGCATTCCATACCTCCGCTGGGGCATATTCTGGACTTGTTTTCTTTGCCACAATGCGACAAGCTGCATTATGACAAAGAGGGGCAAATGTAGACACCTAAAAATTGTAGACACATAAAAATGACCAAGACCTGCAAGCATTATTTTTACTACTTTCATCATGACATGATTATAACATTTTAATTATGTTCCTAACCCACATTCAACTATTAATTAAATAGTTCATGATTATTTAATTAATTCATAAACTTTCATTCTTTATGATTATTAAATAAATAAATCTTATTTATTTAATTTAATACATCACTAATTATCAAAATCTTCTAATAATTAAATAAAGACATCAATTTATTTAATTAACCCTTATCATAAATGTCTTCTTGATTATTAAATTGATATATTTTAATATATCTATTTAATATGTCACTAATTCCTAAATCCTCTCTTAATTAAATAAATTCATTTATTTATTTAATTAATTAACTACTTCTTCTAGATTAAATAATTATTTTAATTATTTAATTATGGCATGTGACATTTCTGTATTTTTAAATAAAACAAATCATTTAAAAATATCTCACTGATTCTTCATTTAGTAATTAATTTCAAAAATCAATTACTAATTACCTCACAAAATCTTCTATTTTGAATTAATTTAATTCAAAAGAGAAATATTCTCCTACAAATCAAGTAATTTCCAATTATTTATTTTCTAAAAACTCATCCTCTTGTCTTCTAATTTTTACTAATTTCATCTCCACTGTCACATTCAGTCTGGATTTAATTAATTTAATTAGATCTTATTTACACCTATGGGTATTTTTCCCTAACCCTAATTGAGGTTGCCTTATTGAATCTTGACCTTTGATTCTAGGGTATTCCTCAATCTCTCATCTTGTTCGTCCATTCAAGATTGCATTTTCTATAAAATGTCAATCTTGATTTCATTTTCGGATCCATGATCATTTATCTAATAGACTTTTGATATAGGATTTTTAGATCATTACAAAAATGACTTAGGCCTGCAAGGAATATTTTATCACCTTTCGTCCTAGCATAATTATAACATTTGAATTATGTCCCTAACTCAAGTTCAACTATTAATTAAATAATTCATGATTATTTAATTAATTCATAAACTTTCATTCTTCATGATTATTAAATAAATAAATCTTATTTATTTAATTTAATATGTCACTAATTGTCAAAGTCTTCTAATAATTAAATAAAGTCATTAATTTATTTAATTAATCCTTATCATTAATATCCTCCTGATTATTAAATGAATATATATAAAATATATTTATTTAATATGTCACTAATTCCTAAATCCTCTCTTAATTAAATAAATTCATTTATTTATTTAATTAAGCAATTATCTCTTCTAAATTAAATAATTATTATTAATTATTTAATTGCCTTTTGTGACATTTCCCTATTTTTATATAAAACAATTTATTTAAAAATGACTCCACATAGTTAACTGATTCTTCTTTTAGTAATTGATTTCAAAAATCAATTACTCATTATCTCACAAATCTTTATTTTGAATTAATTTAATTCAAAAGGGGAAATATTCTTCTACAAATCAAGTAATTTCTAAAATTACCGATTTTCTAAAGTCTTATCCTCTTGTCTTCTGATTTTTACTAATTTCATCTCAACTGTCACATTCAGTCTTGATTTAATTCATTTAATTAAATCTTATTCACACATATGGGTATTTTGCCCTAACCCTAAATGAGAGTTGCCTTATTGAATCTTGACCTTTGATTCTAGGGCATTCTTCAAATCTCTCATCTTGTCCGTCCGTTCAAGATTACATTTTCTATAAAATGACAATCTTGATCTCATTTTCGAGATCGATGAATCATTATTATCTCTTAGCATTTTTATAACCTCATTATCATCTTTCATGTCACACATTAGGCACATATTAATTATTTGCATAATAGAATTAACTTTCTAGTTTGCATATTTTATTTTATTAAATCCTTCAAAGGCATTTTGCTAAGGCTAGACATATTAGTTTCCTCATACAAACGTTGAAGGCATCCATTTATTATAACAGCAAGCTTGAAGAGGTACAATGGAAGTAGTCATGGAGGAAAGAAATGGGTGAGATTTTTCTAGTCTCATTCCATTTTCTTTCATATTCTCCTTTGCATTCCTTTGAATGATCATTTTTATTGCATGCATGTTCTAACTTAGATTTGATCTTGCAGGATAATATTTTATATCATTACAGGTACAAATAAAAATATATCACAACTAGAAAGAGGGGTGTTCAAAGGGATTTTGCTTAGTTCATGCAAGGTCTCGTCTTAGGGAATATTGTGCTTAATGTTTCTGAGAGGGCACAAGTCAAATAAATATCACTCTCTCAGGGTAAATCAAGCGTAATGATACCACCAAGAAATGGACACATCGCAAGAAGAAATAAAATCACACAATGAACATGACTGTCGATGTATGCCCCCACTTTAAAGTGGTTGCTAACACCATTGTCATGAGAAATTTCTTTAAATTAGAAGAAGATGTGAGAGCTTACCCATAAATCCCTATGCCAAGTCATATGTTTCCGATAAGCTACATCATGAGAAGGGAAGGGGTTGCCTCCAAAATTTATAACTCAATACGTCACATGCGAGCCAACTTAAGGCATGCCATCCACATCCGAAGCTTCTTCTTATATATACATGAAAGGTTGTCAACTATCCAAAAGAGGCAATGATAGGTGACATACGAGGACAAGGCTACCTAACCCCTTGCCCACACTTAGTGCATGACAAGAGTGAGCCGAAATGATTGATGAGAAATATACTTGGTAAAAATTAGCATCAATTAGAGGAATTAGGTGTTTCAACACAAGGAAGAGCACTACACTCCTTAAGATGTTGAATTTTATCCCTTAAATTGCTTTACATTCATTACTAGAATGACCATGACCTATATGATATGCACAAAATGAATGTTTGTAGTAAAATTTGTTTCATGTTCTTGGAGGGAGAGATGTCAAACGATCTTAGAGAAGTCTCGCCAAGATACTAGTTTGATAAAAAGTAGAAAAGGGTTCTTTATTTTGCAACAAAGATAACTCTTGCTTAGTATAGGATGTCATACTTACACAAGACTCTTAAGATTGTGAGATTATTTTTTCTTCTTCAAAGGAATACGCAAAATCTATCGAGTTCAAATCATTAGTGTTTTGCATTATGAAATTAATGTTAAGCGAGGACTTATCTATTTTGTTCAAATGATAACAATGAAGATCACTAGTGTCTATCAATTTAGGATACATGCTATTGTTAAAGTTGGCTTAGAGGAATTGTTTGTAAGAGTGTCGATGTTAAGTGAAGGATATTTTATTTCTATCAAACGAAAATAACCAGGACCACTAGACTTTTCTTGTGTTTGAGAATCTATAGGGACATAGATACCTTTTTCTCTAGCACCACATCCTTTTCCACTATATCCAAGTTGTTTGATAAGCTCGTAACCTTTTCCATCAAGCTTTTTCATGCCTTTCAGAGTTGGTTTTTGTTGATAGTTTATCTCGTTGAAGTTTGTTGTGTAATTTTATTTTTCTTCTAAAGTGGTTGAGGTGGATGCTTTTGAATGGTTTTCCAAATTTTGTGTTGACATTACCACTTAAATTTCTTTTCCTTTTTCAAATTCTTTGTTTATGATCTTGTATTCTCCCATGAATTTTGGTTGAAAAGTCAATGATCCCAAATCATCTAGCAATATCATTGTGAAGGGTTTAGGACATTTATCTTTTTGTTGTTCTTGCGTGTTTTCTACCAATGTAGTTGGTCTGAATGTGTTGAAAGGATTCTATTTTTTTTTCAATGTTCAAACAACTATTTGCTTTAGGGTCAGCTTCAAGTGTGTACCCTTTGTTGTTGTAGATTTTGATTTTATGATGAAGAGTAGAAGGTACCCCATTCATTGCATGAATCCATAATCTACCTAAAAGGACATTGTATGAAAGATAATGAGACATAACATGGATCAGTGTTTCTAATGTGGCCTTTCCAACTCTAATAGGTAAAGTGATTACACCAAGCAATTTTTTTCAGTCATTATCAAAGCCATTAATAGATAAAGAGGTGGGTAGGATTTTTTATTTATCAACACCAAGCTTATCCAAAAGGTTTACACTAAACAAATTTAAGGCTAATCCATTGTCAACAAGGGTTCGGTTTGTCCCTGTTGTATTGTATGGAGCTATGATCATGAAAGAATCACATTATTTTTGCACTTCCAAAGGAGGGAGTTCACTTTGGTGGAAAACAATGTTAGCATTTATTCCTTGAATCAGGGTTGCTATGTCATCAGGTTGCACATTAGAAGGGATAAGAACTTGTTGTAAAGAATTTTAAATCATGTTATGATAATGATGTTAGGGTTAGAAGGCAGATATCTAACAATTTAAATATAGATTTGATCAAAAAAATAGAGAAATAAAACACATAAAATTATAGCAGAAACAAGACAACATAGAGAATTTAACATGGTTCACCCAATTTGGTCTACATCCACAAAACCACAGCCATCCAATGATTTTATTATCTAGTGAAAAACATATTACAATATCATGAATAATTCCATACTACAACTCCCCATCCCAACCACTTATAACAAGATTTTAGAAGCTTCCAAAAATTAGGGTTTACAAAGTCAGCTTTTTTCTTTTTCGGTGACGAAGCAAAAAAAAGGTGATTTTTTTTTTATTGGGGGTTGCCGCCCCCGAATCCCCACCCAAGGCCCGGCCTAGCCCCAGACCCTGACGAGGATACATGAAGAGTGTACAATACTAAAGAGTATACAGTATAGCATGATCAATCACCACATACCAACAAATGAGGGGGGGCTTGAATAAGGTCCCATAATAATATCTTAGTAGTATTATTCTTTAGTTGTTCAAAAAGATCATACTCCTAGCTATGAGGAGGACCTGGTAAGATAGGCTTGGGTAGGATAGGATTAGGAAATGAGAGGGATGTTGAAGGTGTTTGTCTTGGTTGCAAATTGTTCCTAGTGTTGTATGTATGAGCAACAGTATTGTAACTTAGTTGTTGTAAAACATTGTTCTTTGGTTGTTCAAGGATAAGGATAGGTTTGTTTTGAAATTATGGTTTTTGAGAGGGTGGATAAATGATAAGTTTATGCTCGAGAGAGTAATCTGATGGGTATCTAATGTGCATAACCTCAAAAGAATTATCATTATTTTCATGATCTCTTAGTGAAGAGGATTCTAAAGTTACTTTATCATCTTCATCTAAGGAATTAATATTGTCAATGTTCTCATTTTCTTCCACTGTGATATCTTTCCTAGTGGGAGAGTTTTTAGGATAACTATAAACCAAATGTTCTTGACATTCAAGGATTGGTTCCTCCAAAATAACTTCATTGCAATTAAGGGAATGATCAATGGTTGAATTTTCTTTCTTGTCAATGATGGTTTTTTCTTGTTCAATAATGTTTTCTCTAGGGGAAGAGAGGAAATCAAGATTCCCATTACTTCCATTGATTGTATTTCCTAAAATCAAAGTATCTTCTTCACAACTGGGAGAGATACTAGGAGAAAAACAAATGTGATTGCCATGATCATTTATGATTTCATTCCTTTTTTTCCCTAATGTCTTCTAAAATAGGATAGGTAGGGGAATGATCATGGAGATGGTTGTTATAGACCTTAAAGGTTTGATAATTCAACACCAACATATCCTCCTCGATTGCATCCTCTAAAATTTTATCACAAGAGGGGAAAGTGTTAATAGATGAATGTAGACTAGTTAAAATTTCAATGGTCTCTTATTGTGTTATGTTATCATCATGATTACTTATGGTTGTTTCTTCTTGTTCATCAATGTCTTGCCTAATAAGAGAGGTAGAAGGAGAGAAATAACTAGGATTCTCAAAACTCTCATTGATTGGTTCTTCTATCACTAGAATATCCTATTTTCCAATAGGAGAGATATTAGGAGAAGAATGAATATGATCATTAGGGATGTCCAATGTTATATTCTCTTTCACTAAAACCTCTCATAGGGAGGGGATATGAAATTTTTCTTAGTGTGCTTAGAAAGGTAAGGTACTAACATTTTTTGACCAAAAATAGAAAGCAATTTTAACCATTCCATGCAATTCTTTAATAATGTAAACAATGTATATCCAAAGATGCAAATTTTTTTTATCCAATGTATGCAAAACTTTAATAATGTATATAATGTATATCCAACAATGAAAATAACTTTTATCAAACTTATACAAAGTTTTATGAATATAAATATTGTATATGCAAAAGTGAAAAGTACTTTTATCCATATTATGAAAATTTTCAGAAATGTGAGCATTTTCAGATCTAATGATGCTTGTAGTTGAAATGATTTGAAAAATGAGGGCCCTGAATTGATGTTTTTGACCTAGATGCATAGAATAGATGTTCTTGAAACTTTCCATTCTTATAGTCTATGTTACCAGAAGGCTTAGGAAGCACAAAAAAGTGGATTTAAACCCTGAAAATTGCAGCTTCAAACTCAACAGGGACTAAGATGCCAGCAAGGGTGTCTTGGTCCTATTGAAGGAATTTTGAGGTCCCAAAAAGTGGAATAGAAAGCAATCAAGAAAGACAAGTTTTGGAGCAAAAAATCCATAGAGGGACTAAGACACTAGTAAGGGCGTTTTAGTCCCAGTTAGGGATTCTTCAATAAAACAGGAAAATATGGATTATTTAGAGGGTTCCCAGGTTCTCTACCAAGGGATTTGATATTTAGAAACAAAAAATTGTGCAAATGAATGAAAGAGGAAGTAACTAGTGACAAGCAATTGGATGTAAAGTTGAATGCAATTTTTACAATTTTAAATGCAATAACAATGTTCCTAAATGGAATTAGGATGATTGACAATGTACTTTTTAGGTTTTTAGTGACATAAGATGATGCAAGAAAGCAAAAATGAAACCTATATGCACTTTCACTAATACAAATATGAGAAACCCTAGATGTAATGCAAGAATTAATACAACCTAGATCTAGGACCTTAGTGGACTCCAAATTAGAAAATAAATGCTCAAAGATGTCAGGTTCACCAAAATAAACAATGGGAAAATTTGTGCTTTATAACCTAGGTCATAGAACACCCCTATTTTCCTATGGTCATTCAAGAATGGTCCTAGGAACCCTAATTGGATTGACTATCAACCTCAAAGGTGAGTCAATTCTCAACAAGGAAGACCTAGGAAGGGTTCTTTTAGGCTTTAAATGGTTCACCACCAAGTTAAAGCTTGGAAAAGACAAATAAGCATTCGACTCAAAAACCTAGTAATGCAAGCTAAATGAATGATGTAAATAATGAAATTATGCAACAACAAGGGTATGTGTACCTAGAAGTTCTCGAAATGTAATGAGGATTATAGAAATGAAAAGAAGATGTCGAAAAGTGTTATGAAGGACTAAGATGCGGTTACTATTGTCTTAGTCCTATTGCTATATTTCAGGGAAAATGTAGAGTCTTTGAATGTTAGAACCGGATGTGAAATAATTCCTAAAAAATAGCATTAGGAGGACTAAGAACCCTAGGTGGAGACTTAGTCTCATTCTGAATTTCTGAAATCTCTAAATGTGGTCATGATATCTAATGTCTACAATTCCTTCTTCTCAAATCTCAAGTTCTGAATCTTCTGAATCTTACCTATAGGTGAGTTTCCATGAAGATGACAACTTTCTGATGCAACTTTGCAAATTTTCATTTCAAATGATCTTCAAGTCTTCAACCTAAATTTGTAAACACAAACACACAAGAGAAGAAAAACTTGTTGATTGTTAGTAAATGGGGATTTGCCTTGGTCAAACCCCGTGTTGGTAATTAAACCTTGAAATAGAATGAAATGGAGGGAAATTATTAATGAACAACATGTATGTTACAACTCACCAAACCCTTTCTATGAAGTCTGCAAACTTGTGTGTGTGTTGTCAAAAAGTGTAGCCTTGACACTTTTCACTCATTTGGACCCTTGCCTATGGATTTTGGACCTCTTTTTACCCCTTCCAAGCCTTGTGCCAAAGTGTTGTAAGGTGTTGTAATACATTTTCACAATTTCCTAGGATTATCATCACCAATTAGACCCTTTCTTATGCTATAATGACCCCTTAATGCACATACATGCCTTATTTTCATGTGTTTTGTGAGACAATCCCAACAAACAATAATAATCACACTTTAATCCATGACAAACAATGAAAAATTCCTAGGTGGACTAGATCGCCACCTTGGGTGACCTAGTCCCATGTGTCATAAAAATCAAATTTAACTTAAAATTATTGTGGGATTTTGTCTTCTAAACCCTAAGATCAGCCTATGTGGTGTTATTTTCGGGAAAATTAGGGTATCAATTATATAATTAAGGGTTTTCCCTCTCATTTTTATCCCCACTCAATCTTCTCAAGCAAGCTAAGGTTTGAGTAGTCTAAGCCATCAAGACATCTCTCAAGAAGCATCCAAGGGTTGAATCCTCCATTGTTGCAACGCAAGATCTATCATCAAGGAAACGTAAAATCCATCACTCCTTTGTTTCATGTTTGACTACTTTATTTCATCATCTTGGTTTGATTACTCAAAAAGGGTTTGACTAAGGCAAACCCACATGCCCTAACAATCAACAAGTTTTCCCTCTTTGTGTGATTTGCAGGTCTTGTGTATAGATTTGGCAAAGAACCAAGGTGGAATAATTTCCATCAACTTGTAAAAGCTCTTCAAGGTTGGAGAAACCCTAGTTTAAGCTTGGAGGACATTTACAAACCATATTCTTCACTTTCGGGACTAGATACCAAGAGGAGTAGAAAGTGTAGACTGGGGGCTTCCATTTCCACTCTCTGATTTCTAGAAATTTAAAAGAGGACTAAGTTTCCAAAAATTCCAAACTAGTCTCTTTGAACCTATTTTTCAGAAAAATTGGTAGATCTGGATACCCTTTCAGCATAAATGGGCTATGGAACAGTTTTCCAGAATTTGCCCTAAACTAGACTAGGTTGCCCAAAATGGCGTAAATGTCCCAATAGGCCAAAATTCTAGTTTTAGCAGAATTTTCGGTCCCCATTCCAACCTCTACAAGTTTCTAGGTGCACACCTTTAATCTCATAAGTTTTTGTTATAGTTTGTCTACATTTCTTAGTTCATTTGCATATCACAATGTGTTTTCCAACATAGTTGTATGATCTAGGTTTTACATTACTAGTTATTTTCTATTTTCAGTTTGTTGTAATTAGATAATTTCATTTACACACATTTCACACACATCACACCCTCACAACCCCCTAATCCTTTTGAATGAGCTCACCAAGAATACCCTTAGTGCGAAAGAGAGCCATTCCTTAACCAAGCTTCTAGGTGAAAAACCCTAGGAGCCTATTAGGGAATCTTCTTTCCCTAAATGCATCTTTTTGGTTGTTCATTTTGGTGAACTTGAATTTCTTGCACCCTCTTTTTCTGATTTGGACTTCTTCACCATGCTAGGTTTGCATTCTATTGCATGTTGCATTGTTTAAATTGCATTCTAGGGTTTTAAAATTTGCATTAGTGAAAGTGCATATAGGTTGCATTTTCCATCTTAAAACATTAAATTTTTTTGAAATTTTGCATTTTTATCTTAGGACTGCATCATACAACACATAAACCACCTACACCCATCAAAATCTTTTTCAAAAACTAAAAAAAATCACCAGCAAGACTAGGTTGCCCAGGACTAAGTCGCCATGCTAGGTGACCTAGTCCCTTTAGGCCTCTGAAACTGCCCTTTCTAGAGACGAAAACCCCTTTTTTTAGGCTTTTGTTTTGTGCCATTATCTATCTGTATCAATGAGTTGTGTTTTTGTGACATTCATTTCATTAAAATTTAGCTTAAATTATCTCATTTCATGCATTGCTTAGTTTCAATTTTGCATATACTACATTTATTTTTTAGATTGTTGCATAGTGTAATCAAAAAATTACCTTGGTCTACATCTAAATATTGCAATTCAAATTTTTAGTTTAAATTATTGCATTCCATTTTCTTTCCCTTCTCTTCATACCATGTTTTCTTTTAAAAATGTGGCTTTGATTTGGTTTCAAATGGATTGAATAAATTCAACATTCCTTCTTATGAGTTCAATGTAAATTATAATAATGAATTCATTAAAGAACATGTTAATAACCAAACCATTAACACAATTCTTAACATTACATTACCCCTCGATGAGGAAATTTGTGTTGACAATCATAAAAATCATACTTGTGCTTCTCCCTATACCTCTCCTATTAGTGACGAAGGTATTTTGGTGACAAAAGATACAAGTTTTGAGGGTCTTGATTGTCCCTCTCCTCATCCCCCTTTTCCAAACATTCAACAACAAACATTTCTTGACATCACCTTACCTAGTCTCCCTAACCATAACCATCAAAATTTCCTTTCTTCTAATATCCCTCCTCAATACAAAGAGGATAGGTTGGTGTTAGAATATATATACCTATTGCAAGTCGTGAGACTCTTGACCCTCCCTTTCCTAATTCTCCTCCCCTTTGGGACAGTCTATTTGAAACTTAGAGTAGTCCTTCTCTTGATGCCTTCCCTACTTATGATGAAGCATATGATGAACATCTTCCAAGCTCTCATACTAGGGTAGATAGTATGGAACAATAGAATGACACCTTTGATAATCAAATATAACCCCCTCCTCCTCCCACCATTGTTGATCCCATTGTTGACCATTCCCCTACTAGTGATGAAGTCATTTTAGAAGAACCAATCCTTGAATGTCAAGAACATGTGGCTTGTAGTTTTCCTAAAATCTCTCCTTTTAGGGAGGATATCATGATGCAAGACAAGGATAAAATTGACTTCCTTCCCAAGGGGATGTTAATATTATTCAACCTCAACTCATCCCTTACCCCTATTCAAAAAAATCTCAACCTAAATTCATTCTCTACCCACCTAAGCATAATGTGTCACAACAACTGAGTCATGATACCGTTGCTCATACACATTACACGAGAAACAAACCATGATCACAACAACCAACCTCCACACCCTTACCTTCATCCACTCCCATATTACCTATTGCCCCTCACTTAAATTCAATCATTAAGGAGTATGACCTTGTTGATCAGCTAAGGAATACTCCTACTAAAATATCTTTATGGGACCTTATTCAAGCCTCCCTTCACTATCACAACATGATGCAGAATGCCTTACAAAAAATTCCTATCCCTTCTAATGTTCAAAAAAATTACATAGCAACTATGATTCATGGCTTGAATGCTGACATTATTTTCCACCAAAGTGAGCTCCCTTCTTTGGAAGTGCAAAAACAAGCTCAATCTTTCATGATCATATCTCAATACAACCACATAGGGATAAAGTGAACCCTTTTTTATAATGGATCCACTATTAATGTGTGTAGTTTCAATCTCTTGGATAGGTTGCATATTGATAAATAAACCATTAAACCTACCTCCTTAGCTATCAGTGGATTTGACAGTGTAGGAAAAAAGCCACTTGGTGTGATCACTTTGCCTCTTACAGTTGGAATAGCCACATTAGACATATTAATCCTTGTTATTCCTAATGATGTTTCATCTAACCTCATCTTAGGTAGGCCATGGATTCATGCAATGAATGGTGTGCCTTCCAATCTTCATTGTAAGATGAAGTACATCTACAACAAAAAAGTGTACATTCTTGATGTCAATCCTGAACCTTATAGTGTCTTACAACTTGAGAAAAACAAATCCAAATCCTTCACGATTTCAACACCCACCAAACAAGTGGAACCCGTATAACCAACGCCCTTCAATGATGATTGGGGTTCCTTAAAATTCACACCTCCTTTACTAGGAGAATCCAAGATCACCAACAAAGACTATAAAAAGGGAAATGTAGTCTTGTCAACACAAGACTCAACCAATCCTTCGCAAGCATCCACCTCAACTACTTTAGAAAAAGAAGCCAACAACAAACCCCCACCCAATCCAAAAGTGCTAAAAAGGCTCTATGCAAAAGGTTATGAGCTCATGAAATAACTTGGCTATAGTGGAAAAGGATGTGGCACTAACGAACAAGGTATCTGCAACCCTATCAAGCATAACATGCAAACTACACATCATGATCTTGGATTTTTTCCTTTCATCAAAATCATCAAACCTTCCTCCAACATCAACACCATCCCAAATAGCCCTTCTAACCCAACCTTAGAAAGTGATCCTTTGAAACCAACAAAGGACTCTTTCCTTAAAGCCAATGTCATCTTGCAACACACTATTGATTTGGATTTACGCACTCCTCTACAAGAGTGTACAAAATCTCCCAATCTATAGTGTCTTGTGTATGCATGAAATCCTATACTAAGCAAGACACTTCTTTTTCACCAACCAATGGAACAACTTCCCACCTTGATTAAGAGGGCATCTTGTTAAGACTCCTCCAAGATCACTTGATATCCCTTCCTCCTAGAACTCGAAAGAAATGTTTCAAAAAGCATTTCTTTTGTGCCTACCACAGAGTTCATGGTCATTCCACTAATGAGTGTAATGCCTTGAGTAGAAAAATTCAACATCTTAAGGAGTTCGATATTATTCCTTATGTAGGGACACCTAATTCCTCTAATTGATACAAATTTTCACTCAACCTTGCATCTCATTAACCCCTTAGGCTGACTCTTGCCATGCACTAAGTAGGGGTAAGGGGCTGGTTAGCCTTTTCCCTTGTATCTCACTTGTTGTTGTCTCTTTCAACTACTCGTTAAATTTTCATGAACATATAAGAGCAAGCTTGGGATCTGGATGACATGTCTTAAGAGTGACTCGCCTGTGACATACACCCCTTCTTCATGACGTAGCTTCTCGAAAATATATGACTCAGCATAGGGCTTTCCAAACAAGCTCTCATGTCTTCTTCCTCTTCTACTTTAAAGAAATTGCTCATAGAACGATGTGTAGAAATTCCTTTAAAGTGGGGGCATACATCACCACTCAAATTTCATTGTGCGATTTTCCATTTTCTTGTGAACCCCTCTCTTGGAAACATTAGGTACAATGTTGCTCAGGATGAGACATCTGCATTTTTCCTCTCTTGCATACAAGATACGTCCTTCCTCTCTTGGATTCAAGATGAGTCCATTTGGAATTTTCCTCTCTTGGAGACATTACACATGATGTTCCTTAAGATGAGACATTGCATGAACAAAGTAAAATCCCTTTGAACAAAATCATTTCAAATATCATTTTCTTTTGTGGCACCTTATCAAATTTATCATGAGGTATAACTTAGGTATGGTTTGAGTGGGAAGCCCAAGCGGCACGAATTTACCATAGCCACCTTTTAGGACTTCTCACTTGGTGAACAGCCAAATGTCTCGTCACCCCAAAGTTAGTACATCATCTTCTTTTTGGACAAATAGCTTGATTTGATCCAAAAATAGTTGGACAAATGGTCAAAGCTTGATCCAACCTTTTCACCTTTTCCTCTTCACTTCATTAAATTTCATTTCATTGCATAATCGTGTATCTCATTTTGTTGCATATCATTCACCCTTGAATGTGTCCCCTTGCATTGATGTCTTTTTGACTTAGAATCTTGAATCCTGGGGGCTTGACCACCTTCTTCCCCTTTCTTGTTCTTCACCATCTCCATTGGGCTACTTTAGTGTGAGTTTGCAGCAAGTTCATCCTCTCACTAAAGTGGGGGCTAAATGTGTCACCAAAAAGTGTAGCCTTGACACTTTTCACTCATTTGGACCCTTGCCTATAGATTTTGGACCTCTTTTTACCCCTTTCCCATCCTTGTACAAAAGTGTTGTAATACATTTTCACACTTTCCTAGGCTTATCATCACCAATTCAACCCTTTATTATGCTATAATGACCCCTTAATGCACATACATGCCTTATTTTAATGTGCTTTATGAGACAATCTTGGAAAACAATAATAATCACACTTTAATCCTTGACAACCAATCAAAAATGCCTAGGTGGACTAGGTAGCCACTTTGGGCGACCTAGTCCCATGTGGCATAAAAACCAAATTTAACTTAAAATTATTGCGAGATTTTGTCTTCTAAACCCTAAGGTCAGCCTGTGTGGTGTTATTTTCAAGAAAATTAGGGTGTCACTTATATAAATAAGGATTTTTCCCCTCATTTTTCACTTCTTTCATCTCATTTTTCTCCCTAATCAATCTTCTCAAGGACTCATCCACTATTCTTCTCAAGCAAGCTAGGGTTTGAGTAGTCTAAGCCATCAAGACATCTCTCAAGAAGCATCCAAGGGTTGAATCCTGCATTGTTGCAACTCAATATCTATCATCAAGGCAAGGTCAACTCCATCACTCCTTTGTTTCATGCTTCACTACTTTATTTCATAATCTTGTTTTGATTACTCAAAATGGATTTGACCTAGGCAAACCCACATGCCCTAACAATCAACAAGTTTTCCCTCTTTGTGTAATTTGTAGGTCTTGTGTGCAGATTTGGCAAAGAACCAAGGTGGAAGAATCATCATCAACTTTTCAAAGATCTTCAAGGTTGGAGAAACCCTATTTGAATCTTGGAGGATATTTACAAACCATATTCTTCACTTTCGGGACCAAATACTTGGAGGAGCAGAAAGTGTAGACCGGGGGCTTCCATTTCCACTCTCTGATTTCTAGAAATTAAGAAGAGGACTAAGTCACCAAAAATGGTGACATAGCCCATATGAACCTATTTTTTAGAAATTTTGGTATATCTAGATACCCTTTTTGTAGAAACAGGCTCTAGAACAATTTTCTAGAATTTTCCCTAAACTGGACTAGGTCGCCCAGAATGGCGTAAGTGTCCCAACAGGCCAAAATTCAAGATTTAGCAGCATTTTTGTTCCCCATTCCAACCTCTACAAGTTTCTAGGTGCACACCTTTAATCTCATAAGTTTTTGTTATAGTTTGTTTACATTTCTTAGTTCATTTGCATATCACAATGTGTTTTCCAGCATAGTTGCATGTTCTAGTTTTTACATTACTAGTTAGTTTCTATTTTTAGTTTGTTGAAATTAGATAATTTAATTTAGACATATTTCACACAAATCACACCCTCACAACCCCCCAATCCTTTTGAATGAACTCGCCAAGAATACACTTAGTGCGAAAGAGAGTCGTTCCTCAACCAAGCTTCTAGGTGAAAAACGCTAAGAGCCTATTGGGGAATCCTCTTTCCCTAAATGCATGTTTTTGGTGGTTCAGTGTGAAATGGATAGGTTGAATATAGATCTCCAATCCAATGAATTCTTGATATATATGGACTTGAATTTCTTCCTGGAATCAAAACCCTACATCACAAATATTAGCTCAAAAACACACATAATGCCACAATCTACTTGATATGATGCTTGAATATTGATGATGGATCCAAATGCTTGGTGAATTTCTCTTAATCTCATACAATTTCCTTAGGAATGAATGAATGGACCTTGTATTTCTACTTATTCATGCTTAATATCTCAAAATTACACCACAACAAGATGACACATGAATTCATTAATAAAAGGAGGCCAAATCAAGCCAAAATTTGAAATTAAATCCCAAAAAAAGCTTAAGGGGGACTAAGACACCCTAGGTGGCATCTTAGTCCTAAGTCTTGAAAACTTGGGGCACAGTCTCCAAAAAGGGGCCCATTTAAGGTTCCAATGAAAAGGGGGTCCCAAGACCTTAGGGGAATAAAGACACCCTAGGTGGCATCTTAGCCCCAACCCAAAAATTAGGGACACTCAACCAAAATAATTAAATTATCATTTATCCATTGATGTTTTTCGAGATTTTCCAAAAAAAGATATAGTTTATGAGGCTGGTAGATGCAAAATAGGACCAATTAAGACATAAATAAAGATAAACAAAGCAAGGTGGGCCAAAAAAGTGTGAAAATGCAAGGCTATGCATTTTCCTACACTACATCAATATTGTTGTGAATCATTTTGATAAGTCCTAATAAATTTTGGATTGGATAAGGAAGACATTTATGCAAAGTGAGTTGATCGAGAAATATCAGTTGCATAGAAATTTGACTAATTGTCAAATCTATCAGTTCAATGTAATTGTGTGTTAATTTTTGTGCTTGCATCACTCCACAAATGAAGGTACCACTCTACACTTCTAACATCATTTTTTTGGATATTAGATATGCCTAAATCCAATATTTCATCATATTTGGTCAAGTGGATCGAGAGATATGAATAACAGAGTTTGGATTGGAAATTCACTATTATTCTCTATAAAGTGTGTTTGTGTGGGAGAATCTACACTTTTTTGCAGATGATTTTTTGGACTTGCAATGTTGGAGATAAGGACTAGATGTCAGTAGAGCATGAATTCTAGATGACATCAAGTTTTGAGGTCCGCGTGTCGAGGTGTTATTTGAGTTGAAGGTTTTTACTTTTAGGTCTAATGTGAAGCTGACCTAATATGTTTGAATGTATGTGAAGGTTAAATATGTACATTTATCTTATGTGGGATCTATTATAGGTCCATGCCAACCTATCTTAAGATATTTTATGTTTTGAGCTGACAAGTTACATTTGTTGGCAAAAGAAGGATAGACAACTGAGAGGGGGGGTGAATCAGTTGTTACACAAATTAAACTTATTCAATCTTAAACAACTTATAATCTTAGATTTGATAATTAACAGTGCAAGCATAAATCAACATTACATCAGAGACACATGAACACCAAGATTTTTATATGTGGAAACCCTGTTAGAAGTATAATGAAAGAAACGAATAGGGAATACACATGCATTCAGACACACTGCCTAGAGATCACTACTCAAAAGGGAAGGCTCACTGTCTTACATAAGAAAATTAGATTAAACCCATCTGATGTGGTTGAACTGACAAAATAGCTTCTACAAAACCTTGATTACAATTTTGGTTAGGTACAGAAACACTTCTTCACACTTCACTCAATCTCCTTCAAACTCTGCTCTACACTCGAATGATCTAATTTTTATTTGTAGATGTCTTGCATTTACTTCAAATAAATTCACTGAGCATCATCTGAGCGTACTACAAAATAAATAAACAATCGCTCTTATATATCCGCTAAACAAATTTACATCAACAACTTTGTCAGCCACAAATAAAGAATAAATTACAACTGTCGACCTCAATACATGAACAAATCTTAATGCACACCAACCTAAGTCAGTCACAACATAGTGAGGACCTAAATCAATATCCTCGAACATGCCAAATAATAAAGCATCAATCCATAAGGATCCACAACATGCTACCACCATCATGTTGGCTAAGAACATGAAAACCTTAAATACACAAGGAAAAATCTTCAATCACGAACAAGCCAATCAACACGAACATACCAAAATGACTGAGAACAATCTATAAACATCACTGAACACCTCAGAAACATATACAACAACTCACTTCACTAGAATTTCAACCTCATCTTCCAAAAACACCTACTACAGTAACTGAATAACTGTAGGAAGACAAAACTTCATAACTTCCTCAATTCTTGATGCGTACCACTAAAAATTTCAAACAACATACGAGATAAGCTCAACAAAAAACCCTTTAGTGCATGCCTTTTGATCATCAACGTAAAAACAAATTCATCACTCTAACCTTCTCAGCTTCACTGGTTTC
>CM021106.1:317855258-317882923 GCA_007115665.2 Sequoiadendron giganteum
ACTTGAGTACAATTGTTTGTAGCAGCAATATATTCTGCCTCAACAGTAGATAAGGAAATGGAATTCTACTTTTTACTTAGCCAAGACACCAACTTCTTTCCCAAGAAGAACACACCACCACTTGTGCTTTTCCTATCATTTACATCTCATGCCCAATCTGCATTTGTAAAGGCATTCAGACTAATATCATCATCCTTTGGATACCATAACCCAAAGTCAGTTGTTCCTTTCAAGTATCTGAATATTCTCTTTATTGCTGTCACATGTGATTCCTTTGGATCTCCTTGATATTTAGTAACCATGCACACAACCTTCATAATGTATGGTCTTGTCTGAGTCAAATATAGAAATCCACCAATCATTGACCTATATCTTGTTTGATTAGCCTTAGGAGAATCACCATTCTGAGATAATTTTCATTTGGTTACCATGGATGTACCAACTGGTTTGGAATCTTCCATGCCAAAATTTTGTAGTAACTCTCACATATTTAGATTGAGATATAAAGATTCCATCATTTAACTGAGTAATTTGCAATCCTAAAAATAATTTTAGTTCTCCTATCATTGACATTTCAAATTCACTTTTCATTTCATCAGCAAATTTCATGCATAAGTTATCATCACCTTCAAAAATAATATCATCAACAAAGACTTCAATAATCAATTATTTATCTGATCCAACTTGAAATATAGATTATTGTTAGCAATACCTTTATTAAATCCAAGCTTTGACAAGTATTTATCTAGTCTTGCATACCAAGATCTAGGGGATTTTTTCAGTCCATATAGTGCCTTCTTCAACTGATACACCATGTCCTTTTCATCAGTCAATTGAAATCCATTCAGTTGTTCAACATAAACTTCTTATTCTAACTCACCATTCAGAAATGTTGACTTCACATCCATTTGATATACTTTGTAGTTCTTGAAAGTAACATAAGCAAGAAATAACCTTACAGCTTCAATTCTAGCAACAGGGGCAAAAGTTTCTTCAAAATCAATACCTTCCATATCTGAATATCCTTTACATACTAGTCTTCCTTTTTTCCTTATCACTTCACCTTGTTCATTCAGCTTATTCTAAAAGACCCATTTGGTTCCAATCACATTTTTGTCTTGAGGTCTAGGAACAACAATCCATGTATCATTTTTCTCTATCTGCATCAGTTCTTCCTTCATTGCTTCCGTCCAATATTCATCTTTGCATGCTTCATTGACATTGCTAGGCTAAGTCTTGGATATTAGACAATATTCTTCTGTAATTATTCTTCTAGTCTGTACACCTTTGTTCTTGTCTCCTATGATCTAACTTTCAGAATGACTTCACTTTACATACCTTGGGGTTTTGGGTTCTATTCTTTCTTCTGCATTTCCACTGTCTTCTTCTTCATGATTTTCTTGATTTACCGGAACACTCTGAGTGTGATTATGTGTCTGCGCATTCTTTCCATTATCACTACTATAATTTTGGTCATCTGATTCATATCCACAATACCTGGATGATCTTTCAATATCCTCATCAACTCTGACATTTGCGCTCTCAACCATTTTCTTCAATCTTTTATTGTAACACCGGTAGGATTTTCTCTTAGTAGAGTAACCCATAAAGATTCCTGCATCACTTCTAGCTTCAAAGTTTCCTATATCTTCATCTCTTTTAATATAACATCTGCTTCTAAAGATTTTGAAATACTTAGTAGTAGGTTTATGACCAAACCATAGCTCAAAAGGAGTCTTATTAGAATTACTATTGACATTCACCCAGTTGATAGTATACACATCAGTGCTTATAGCTTCTCTCCAGTAGAAATGAGGAACATTACCTTCCAACATCATAGTTCTGGCAGCATCTAAGATTTTTTTGTTCTTTCTGTCAACCACTTCGTTTTGTTGTGGGGTCCAAGAAGCAGATAACTGTCTTTTTATTCCATGCTCTTCACAAAATGAATCAAACTCTCGGGAAGTGAATTCACCACCTCTGTCTGATCTTAGACATTTGATATTTAAACCTATCTCAGTTTCTGCCAAAGCTTTGAAGTTCTTCAATTTCTCTAACACCTCATGTTTTTCTCTTAAGAAAGCAACCCGAACCATTCTAGAATAATCATCAACAAGCAACATAAAGTACCTTTCTCCTTGTAGACTTTTGATTCTGGAGGGACCACATAGATTAGTATGTACCAAATCCAGTACTCCATTGGAATGATGTTGTTTGCTCTGAAATGAAATTCTTGTTTGTTTTCCCATCTGACATTCCTTACATATAGTGTTAGTAGGCTTCACTAACTTAAGTAGATCTTTGAATGCTTATGTGGAGCTTATTTTGACAATGTTATCAAAGTTCACATGACATGTCCTTCTATGCCATAAACAACTTACATCAACTTGAGAAATCAAACAACTTTCATTAGCAGCATTCAAGTGAAAAATATTACCTCTTATCTTCGTACTTGAAACAATCACATTTCCTGAGCTTCCCAATATCCTGCAGTTACCATCTTTGAACTGAAGATTGTAACCTTTGACAACCATCTGTCCAAAAATCAACAAACTATGCTTCAATCCTTCAACATAAAGAACATCATCAGTATTGCATTTTCCACCAAGAGAAATAGTGCCTCAGCCACAAATCACACCAACATTGTTATCTCCAAATCTTATAACACCACCGTCATACTTTTCTAAGCTTAGAAACTTTCTTTTATCATGATTCATATGATGTGACCATCTGTTGTCAATCACCCACTCATCCTTCTCATCAATTCTAGATACAACAAATTTTTCAATATTCTGATTACCAATTCATTAAGTGGACACTGGACCATTTTCCTTGATAGCAATAAATACCCATTCATCTTCATTTCTAGTTTCTTTATCAGATTCATCATCAGTAACTCCTTCAGCATAATAACATTTCTTTTGAAATCTAGTCTTATCAAGTTTATACTTAGAGACTCTTTCAGGACATCTTGATGCAAAATGACCTATCTTAATGCAAGAGAAACATTTAATAGGGAGCTTTCCTTTGTACTTACCGTGTCCTCTTGCTTCTCTTTTCACAATCAGTGCTTCCAATTCTTCTAGCTCTCTTTCTTCATCCTCAATCAGTTTCATCTCTTCTTCATACTTGAATTTTTTCCTAGAGCTCTCTCCTGGATCGTATCTTTGCTGGATTTTTCTAGATACAGTAGCTTTGAATGCAGAATTTGTCTTAGGAAAGGATTCACCAAATTCACTCAACTCAAAGGCAGCAAGTTTTCCAATCAGCATGTCTCTTGGCACATGTGTTACTGTCATGAGCTCTTCCATAGTATGAGCTTTTGTTTTGTAAGAAGTAGGCACATATCTAAGTATCTTAGCCACAATCTCATCTTCTTCCAAGGTTCCACCAGCACATCTAATGTCCATCACTAATGCATTTAACTTTTGTGAGAAAGAAAAGATATTTTCATCTTCACTCATCTTCATGTTCTCCCACTTGCCTTTCAGACTTTGTGGCTTAGCAATTGTCACTAGTGCATCTCCTTCATACAATGTTTCCAACTTTATCTAGATCTCATGTGCAGTCTTTAGACCTATTACATTTGTCATCTCTAAATTTTTCAAAGCACTTAGCAATGCTTATATAGCCCTGGTATTAGTTTCTGCTTATTTGATCTCATCAGCAGTAGAGGGGCCATTTTGAGGAATTGTATATGCATTTTTTGTAATCTTCCAAAAAGGCTCAACAATGCACTTCAAATGACACCCCATTCTAACTTTCCATAGAGAGTAGTTTGTACCATCGAATCTAGGAAAAACTTCTTGTATGATGCCATCTCAGATCACCTCAAGCTATTAGACTTCTTCATAGGAACTAGCTCTAATACTAATTGTTGGAAAAATAAGGATGGACAACTAAGAGGGGGGGGTAAATTAGTTGTTATATAAATTAAACTTATTCAATCTTAAACAACTTATAACCTCATATCTGATAATTAACAATGCAAGCATAAATCAACATTACATCAAAGACACATAAACACCAAGATTTTTATATGTGGAAACCCTGTTAGGGGAAAAACCACGGTGGATGTCAGTCCACAAGATTATACCTTGTTAGAAGTATAATGAAAGAAATGAATGGTGAATGCACATGAATTCAGGCACACTGCCTTACATAAGACAATCAGATTAAATCCATCTGATGAGGTTGAAATAAGAAAATAACTTCTACAAAAGATTGATTACAGTTCTGCTAAGGTACATAAATACTTCTTCACACTTCACTCAATCTCCTTCACACTTTGCTCTGCACTTAATGATCTTATCTTTATTCACACATATCTTGTATATACTTCACATACATTCATTGAGCATCATCTGACTGTACTAAAAAATGAATAAACAATCAATCTTATATATCCACTACATAGATTTACATCAACAACTCTGTCGGCCACAAATAAAGAATAAATTACAACTGTCAACCTCAATACATGAACAAATCTTAATACACACTAACCTAAGTCGGTCACAACATAGTGAGGACCTAAATCAATATCCTCAAACACGCAAAACAATACAAGATCAATCCATAAGGATCCACAACACGCTACCACCATCATATCGGCTAAGAACATGGAAACCTTAAATACACAAGGAAAAATATTCGATCACGAACATGCCAATCAATGTGGATGTACCAAACTAATAGAGAATAATCTAGAAACATCACTGAACACCTTAGAAACATACACAACAACTCACTTCACCAGAATTGCAATCTCATCTTCTAGAAATGCCTGTTACAGTAACTGAATAACTGTAGGAACACAAAACTTCATAACTTCCTCAATTCTTGATGCGTACCACTGAAACTTTTAGACAACATACTGGATAAGCTCAACAAAAAACCCTTTTGATCATCAATGTACATAAATTTTCATCACTCTGACCTTCTCAGCTTCATTGGCTGCCTGCAATATATTTATTACAATTTTTTCAATATCCTTGACATATACAACCTTCAAAATCACCAATGCTAATAGTGTTGACATCAATGACAACCACACATCAGCAACACAAACACAACATCCAACAAAATTTGGAGTCTTACAACTAATTAGGAACACAAAACTTCATAAACACCTGCTACAGTAACTGAATAACTGTAGGAACACAAAACTTCATAACTTCCTCAATTCTTGATGCATACCACTAAAACTTTCAGACAACATACTAGATAAGCTCAACAAAAAACCCTTTAGTGGATTCCTTCTGATCATCAACGTACATAACATTTCATGACTCTGACCTTATCAGCTTCACTAACTGCCTGCAATATATTTATTAAATTTTTCTCAATATCCTCGACATATACAACCTTCAAAATCACCAATGTTAATAGTGTTGACATCAGTGACAACCACATATCAGCAACACAACCACAACATCCAACAACATTTTGGGTATTACAACTAATTAGGCTAACCTAATTGATGCAATTATATAAGTTGGAATTTTTTTGGTGTTTTGAGGAGATGAGTGCAATTTGTATTGTGTGTGATACGAATTTGAGTAGAGCAATACAAAATAAAGTTGCAAATGTTAAGCTGAAAATCAAAATTGTGTGGATGAAGAGTGACAAAGAGTGTTGAATTGGAATCAAATAAAGATTGTTATTATGCTTCAATGGAACTATAATTCATGTATATGTAATATGTAAATTGTAATAGTTTAAATTAGGCTATGAGCTACCATCTCTCTTCTATATTTTTCTCCATGGACAATGAGTCCACTTGGATGATGAGTCCACCTATAATGATAATTTATGTAATATACTATAACTAGTTATAATATAATGTGAGCTAACCCTCACCGTGGTTTTTCCCATTTTGGGGTTTTCACGTAAAAATCCTGGTGTTCATGTGTTATGTGATGTTGTGATTGTTTCATTCTTTCTTTCCTTACGACAATTGAGTATGCATTAGTAATTTGATGTTTGATGATTGAATGGTTTAAGAGAATACTGATTCACCCCCCTCTCAGTATTCTATGATTTTAACATAAATAGATAGAGAAATAACACTAAGTTCATCCTTAGTTACATTATTCTATGATAGTATGAATAACCTATATAATGAGCATCAATATGGGTAGAGAAAAAATATAATTATGATGAAAGTAGAGTACAAGCTAAAAGAAACCATGACATGCATGTAAGTGCTAGATTGGTTTCAAGATGTGTCCCTAATATTATCTCAAAATTTAGGGATTAGATAAAATTGTTTTCATGCATAAGTATAGTGAGCCATAATATCTCTATCTTTTATCTTTTCAAATTCTAAAGATACGTACAAAATAATATTTTCAAATATAAACTAGGTGTGTTTCCTAGATGATGGACTTATTTCTAATTTGGCTAAATTTTTGTATCTATCTTGGGAGGTTTATCACCAAGAAGCATGTCTCTTCTCATTTGCATTGCCATGTTAGCCATATTGTATTAGAAAAAAATGACAAAATAAGTCTCACCCTCCCTTTACATACTAGTTGTGTCCCCTTGGATGTGAGTATCTCCTCTCCAATAAATAATTAATTTAAATATAAAATGATAGCATGAATGAAAAGATATCCCCAAATTGATATTTGAGGAAAAAAGTTGGTAAATGTAATGCCTTCAAACAAGTATTTTCTCCTTCGAATATTATTAGCCATTTTTAAAGAATATTTTTTTTACCTTAGATGATGGTATTATTTGGATGGAAATAAGGCCAAGTGAAGCCTTCAAAATTAATAAGAAAGGAGAAATTATAGCAACATAAAATATTTTAGAGTTTTTTTTTGGTTTTAGTGAAGATCTGCAATACAAGAATGTTTGGAATTAATCTATGGTGAGTATACAAATGTAGGAAAGGAGAATAATGATGAAAAAATTAGACCATTATATATATGAGTTGAGTATTGCTCAAAATAATATTCTTGTAATGAAGCCATAAGTATTCAAACTTCAATAAATAATATAATTCAAATACACTAAGTTATAGAGTGTGGAAAAGGTTTCAATTTCCCATAAAAAAGTATCCAACCAAATTGGTTGAAAGAAGTTGCTACTAATCTCAAGGTACAAAATTTTTTCAATGGAGATGATGCGAATATTTTCATGCCATTCATACGAAATTGTAATATTAGAGAGGTGGCCCATTACTTTAGAAATTTAATAAACTAGCATACAAATGATGGGGTCAATCTTGATGATGGGAATAGTAATTCTAAACATGACATTCAATTTTTTTCATGTACTTAAGAGGATGGATTTTCTATGAATGGATCAATCTATAATTTTATAATAAATTTAGAGAAAATATTATATTTAGAATAAACCCAAAATTTAGAATGTTGAGCTTTGACTAATTAGAAGCTTGTAAATTTTCACAATAGATTCTTATGTAAAATTATTGGAGGATAAAGAGCAAAAAAAGATGCATATGCAAGAATTGTATGATAGAAAAATGGATAAAATGAAAGAAAGGAAAGTGGAATAGGATGTAAACTAAGAATAGAGGAAGATATTAAAAATTGAGAGAGATAAAAGCAATACTGCTATAGAGGAAAGTTGAGGTTGTATAAGGCGAAAGAGACTCAATGAGAATGTATAACACTAAGCAATAATTACATATGACTAACATGATAGATAATCAATTATATAGAGAGAAACATTTAAGTTCATGAATGAACCCTCTACCTCCTCAACACCTAAATATAATGTATATATTTAACATTTTGAGCCTTAAATTTATAATTCAAAGCAAGTTACAAGTTGGGTCTACCTTTAAAACATTAAATAGGTTACAAAAATATAGAAGAAAATTAGGTTTTTCTTGCACATATATCTACAACCCTAGGACATAATGGAGAACCTTCAACTAGAAACAAATTTCTTGCAATTCAATTTTTTTTTACTACACCAGAGGAAGAACCCATGTTCTATTTTTAGGGTTTATATTTGATTGACAAAGGTATCTATGAATATTTTATTTTGAAAATGTTATATGACTATCTAAATATGAAACATAACTTGCAAATTTGAAGATATATAAAAGAAAATCTATTTCTAGGTGTACACAAAAAAAATCCAATTGTATATAAGGGTTTTTTTATAGCGGTAAAAAATATTTAAGTTCCCTTTTTGTATTTTATAATAATATTATGTAGAGTTTAGAAACATATTTATGTTTAACTTCAGGTTTTTGAAGTCTAAGATATAAAATTATATTGAAGCTCCCTTTCTATTATATTATAATTATATATATGCAATTAAACTAAATTTGGGCATGAATTTGTATAATTGTCTTCAACAATATTTATTTTGCACAAAAGGTCATATTCAAAAAATTAAAGTAAACAAAATAATTTTATAACCCTAGTCTAATGGATTACAACCATAGAAAAGTCCAAAATCACTTGTATTGATTGATTGGTGTCTCCCATCTAGTAGAAACTAGTCACCCATTTTTCATCCTTATATATATATTTTTGGCTAGTAATTGATGTAGAGAAAATTTTCTCAATGATTCTACTATGTTAGAAAACACAACTAGAGAGTATTTTTCCATAGTTAATATTGTATATGGTTCCACAATGTTAACAACCACAACTAAATAGTTTATTTTCAATCTTCAAGTGCATAAAAATATGTATACATGCACATAAATAAGTTATATATACATATTTGTAAGTACATATATACTCATATAGACATATAAAGATGTATATAGCTATACATAGTTGTATACATGTGTATGTATAACTCTACACATAAAAAAAATTTAATTATATTGAAGTTCCCTTTCTATTATTTTGTAACTTATATTTATTTAAACTATAATTAAGGTTGAATATGTACAATTCTATTGAACAATGCTTATGTTTCAAAAAATTTAAAATTGAAACAAAGAAGTTTTTTATTTCAATTATAGTCAAGTGGATCACAACCCTAGTAAATTAAATTAAAATTTACCTAGACTAAATGGCTAGTGTCTTCCATGTAGTAGAAACTAATCACCCATTTTGTATACCTGCAAATATAAATTATATTTTTTGGGTTGTAACAAGCATAACATTTTTTTTTCTAATGATGCTATTGCCTTAATAAATACAATTAGATAGTATGTTTTCATACTATTGTATATGATGCCATTTTGTTACTAAGCATCCATAAATAGCTTGTTTTTAAAATTATTCATTTTTTATTTTCCAAATATGCTCTCTAAGGTGGCCTCGGTTTTTTTGCATCATGTTTTTGGTATCCATTTTGTTGTAAACCCATACATATATATTGAATGTATGAGATATTTGTTTTATGAGATTATTTTAAAGGTGCATAAGCACTACTAGAGTGTTGTCAAAGTGGAGAGAGTGTTTTTGATAAAAGGGTAAAATGGGTTTTACAGGGACCCGAAACCATAAAGTTTACAAGATAGAGAAAGAACCACCAATGGTCCACCAAAAAAAAATAGCTGCCCAACAAAAAACAGCAGCAATCGGACAAAAAAGACCAGGAGGGTCAAAAAGAAAAAGACAGCAGAAGAACACAGGATTATTTCAGAGACCGAAGGACGATCTCAGTCTCTGCCTCCAACGCCTGCATATCAATGACCCCCTGTTTGAAAGTCTGCACCATTTTCGGGGTTAAGGGTGCCTTTCGCTTCAAATTAGCTCTGGTTCTTCTAGATATACCACCATCAGTTTCCTGGATTTTTTCTTTAGTGTCATCAAGATCCACCACCAAGGAACCCTGTTGGGCTTTATCAAGTTTTTCGGTCATAGCGTTGATTATTATTGCATTGTGTCTTGCTATTCTATGGTTCTGTTCGGAAATAGTTTTGATGTTGATTCTTAAGCCCTCAATCTCATTATCTGTAATCATGTAGCTGTGGACCATATCTTTCTTGCCCAAATCCACAATCTTGACTCCCGTTTCCTCAATTTTGCTTTGCAGGGCCCAGTTTTTGATTTTAAGCTCGTTAATTTCGGATAACGTCCAGTCCAGGATTTTAGAGTGGGTTTCGGAGTTCGTTTTAGCCAGATAAAGGAAATCCAGGGATGGCTCTTTACCAGCATTAATAGGGGAATCGAAATTCTGTAAGTCAGGGGTAGGGCCCTCACAGCGCTCAGAAGTATAGGTAGCGACTTCCTCCGGCTCAGAAGACTCTTCAAAATAAGAAACAAGACTTTTAGCCTGGGTGGCCTTGCCCGCAGGGTTGTTCTTAGGAGGAAGACGGATGGGCTTAAGCACACTCCGGATTTTACCTGGGTTCCTGGAAGGGCCAGCTTGCAGACTGGGGTCTTTAGGCCCAATTTTAGGGCTAGGCATATAATCCAAGCCACTGGGCTCAGTATCCTCACTGTCAATATCAGGGTTGGCTTCTGAGGCAGCAGGGGCGTACTCATGCAAATAATCAACAATGAGCCTGATTAAACCAGTATGTAGGATAGGGAATCTTTTGGGATTCTTTTTGTTATCCTCCAAGCTTTTCTTTAGAGAGCAAAAAAGATAGTAAGGAATAGAAACCCTAACCTTATGGTGAAAATGGTTGAGGAGGGCGAAGTGGTACCCGTAGAATTTTGTGAAGTAGCCATCCACAGTGATATATTCCATAATGTCCCGAAGCACCTTCCGCCATATAGACTTGATGGAATCAACATCAAAATAGTTGTTCACAATTTTAATCAAGTTCTACTTCTCCTTATCATTTTTTGGGAATCTGATTACAGCTTCATCCGAATAAGCCCTATCCCTGAAAAACTTCTTACCATCTGTAGGTAAACCAGTGACTTTGGCAATTAAGTCTTCATTGAGCTCAACATTACTGCCGAATAGAGTCAGATTTCCATCATGCCAGTTCTTGGAAAAGAGCTTCGTTGCCTCCATATCAGAACCATGAAGCTTCTCTATAAAGGGTAACAGACCTCCACTTTTTATCTTGTTCCATACCTTTGCATTTTTCATGTGGATATCATAGTTGTCTGGCTCAGATTGTTTTTTGTCCCCACCCATATTGGCCGATAGAGAGAGAAAGAACCAAACACAGTCCTTTCTAAAATTGGCCCCGCCAAATCTAAACACCCACAAAGCGTGCGGGGTAAACTTACAATTTACTCCACCGGGCTCGGTACCATACAATCTAATGATTGTGATGTGAGATATCCGACCTGTCCTCATTGAAGGGCTCACATGACGCCTTACCATGTGATCTATCATAATTTAATACAACATTTAGATCGCCATAATTTAGCCAAGTACACAAATCTTCACGCTTAACTCCTTCATTAGCAAAAAAATCCGCAGCAGCATTGGCTTCTTTATAGGCGTGTGTTATTTTAACTTTTTCAAAACTGTCCAATTTCAGTTTAGCTTCATCTATCCAAGATTTGATGGTCCACGAGGGAGGAGACGTGCCACGAAGGTAGTCAATTATCTTTTTGGAATCACCTTCCAACCATAAATTTTTAATATTTAGGCTTTGGGCTAAGTTTATAATATGGTAGGCTCCAGTCACCTCCGCCAAATGATTAGTTTGAGAACCAAGAGGAGAGGCCATTGCACCCATGAAATTTCCATAGGTATCCCTTATAACTCCACCACAACCCGCCACCCCCGGATTACCTTTAGCCGCACCATCAAAGTTAGCTTTGATCCACCCATCGGGCGGAAAAGTCTAGCAAACTCCCACTCTGTCCTTTTTAATTTTCATTGTAAAACTAGATAGAATGGGGAGTATGTTCCAATACTTAGCAATGCCAAGATCATAATTTGAAAACTCAGCATTCAGAATCTTTCTATCCTTCTGGGCCACAGCACTGAGATTTTCCTTTAGATTCCTAACAATATTATTAAAGACCTGATCTACAGGGGCTTCTTTGTTCCTAAAAATTCTATTGTTGCATTCTATCCAGATGCCCTAGGCAATATGAGGAAAAGAAAGCTCCCAAAAAAACTGAAGTAAAGGGTTCCTTGTCAGCGTTTTCCATTGGATGAAGAAATCTTCTATGAGCCAAGGAAAAACCCAGGAGAGATTCCATAAACTGTTAAACTTATCCCAAATAGAGGCGAAAGAGCAATGAAGGAATAAATGATTACCTGACTCAGCATCCATCTTACAAAGACAACATCTATTGGGGATTTGAAATCCCCATTTACATAGGTTGTCAGTCATTAACAGCTTATTTTGAAGTAGAATCCAAAAAAAGATGTTAATTTTAGGAATCAGATTATTGCACTAGGCTTTAGACCAAAAGGGAGGATGATCCAGAGAAGATGTGAACTTAGCAAAGGCAGAAGACACCGAAAAATTACCTGAAGGGTTGTCGAACCAAACCACACTGTCTTCCAACTGCTTTGAACTAAGTTTAATAGCCAGCAGGGAAATCTGGATCGGGGCCAGAGCTTGACTCACTCTGCATAAGTCAACCCATATACCATTCTCACTGTAATCTTTCACAAAAGTACCAAACCTAGCCTTACATATCACAACCCAATCTTTGAAGGGATTGATATTTATTAGAGGTTCCTTGAAAATCCATCTGTCTTCCCAAAATCTAGTACTATTACCATTCCTAACATGCCAACCAAAGCCTTCCTCCACAATCTTTTTTCCAATAATTAAGTTGTTCCAACATATGGATCCTTTTGGAAGAAGGTGGGGATCCATATTAATAATCGAAGAGCAATTGTCATCCAAATATTTACCAGCCAAGATATCAATCCGATCCCCGGAGGAAGAGAAGATTCTCCAAATTTGCTTAGCCAAAAGTATTTTGTTGATAGATCTAATTCTTCTTAGCCCAAGTCCACCGTTATTTTTAGATCTACAGACCAAATTCCAATCAATTAAAGGAATTCTTTTATTTTCCTCAACACCTGACCAAAGAAATCTTTTTTGAATTTTTTCAATAGTATCAGCATATTTGGCAAGGATCTTAAAAAGGCTCAGTGCATAGATAGGGAGGTTCTGAAGGGTAGCTTTGAGGAGTTGAAGCTTACCAACTTAGCTAAGTAGAGCACATTTCCAACCAACAAGCTTTTTGCTAAATCTATCCACCAACGAAGACCAGAAAGCATTAGGAGGTTTCAAACTTAAAGGAAGACCCAGGTAGGTGGCAGGAAGGGTATCCACCTTACAATCCAGAATCTTGGCGATTTTAGTCTGATGATGAGCCGAAGTGTTGAAAAAGAACAGCGAGCTTTTTTGACTATTGATCAATTGTCCTGAAGCTCTCCCATACCTATCAAGTAGTTGTTTAATAGATTTAGCTTCAGTCATAGAAGCCTTACCCATAAGCATAGTATCATCAACGAATTGTTGGTGAGAACACACCAAGTTGCTCGACGACGGTCTGAGCCCAGAGATAACATTACTGTCAATCAGTTTTTTCAAGTTCCTACCAAGGCTTTCAGTCATAATAGTGAATAAAATAGGAGAGATAGGGTCACCCTGCCTGAGACCTCTGGTGCTCTGGAAAAAGGAGGTCGGGGAGCCATTGATCGTAACCGATATGGAAGCTGTGGACACCAGTTGTTCCACCAAATGAACCACCCTATTATTAAAACCGAAGGCCTTCAAGATTTTAAATAAAAAGACCCAATCCACTTTGTCATAAGCTTTTGAAATGTCGAACTTTAAGAGAAAACCTTCAGTCTTCGATTCAACAAGGGAGTGAATTTTCTCATGAACCGAAACAATAGAGTCGAGAATTTGTCTGCCAAGGACAAATCCATTCTGTTGAGGGGAGATCAAGGAAGGCAAAAAAACTAAGATTCTAGAGGTTAAAACCTTAGAAATGATCTTGTAAACAGAATTACAAAGACTGATAGGTCTAAAGGCCTCAAAGTTGTCAGCTCCAGGTTTCTTGGGAATGAGGACCAAGAAAGTAGCATTAAGTTCTTTTAAAAGACATCTAGCTCCGAAAAATTCCTTAATAGCATTAACCATTCTCTTCAACCAAATCCCAGAACCGTTGAAAGAAGAACAGAGGAAAACCATCAGGCCCCAGCGCTTTATTCCCATCAAATGAAAAGACAACCCTCTTAACTTCCTCATTGGTGGGGATAGCAGTCAAAAAAGAGTTGTTCTCTTGGGTAATAATTCTTGGTATAGCTTCCACCAACTGATCTTGTTCAATTTGGTTTATTTCAAAGCTAGCCGACAGGAGAAGTTTAAAGAAGGAACCCGCCTGCCTCCTTATATCTTCATCCTCAGAAAAATTGGTTCCATTCATTTCAATTTGTGATATTCTATTAATAGCTCTGTGTTTAGAAGCCGATAGGTAAAAAAACATGGTGTTTCTATCTCCGGTGGACAGCCAAAGAGCTCTAGATCTTTGTCTCCAAAACTCCTCCTCCTTCCCAATAAGGTCATGCATTTTCTTAAGGATCTCATTCTCTTTTTCCTTATTATCATTCAAGTAACCCTCATTCTAGATTTTGAAGTGAATGGCTCCTAGATCCATCTAAAGTTTGGATTTGATCTTGAAAATGTTCCCAAAAGAACTCTTTTTCCATTCTTTAAGCTTACACTTCACTTCCCTTAATTTTTTGGCAACTCTGAACATAGTCTTTCCTTGAATACTTATATTCCACCATTTCTTTAATTCCTCTTTAAAAGTAGGATGGGAGATCCATATATTTTCAAATCTGAAAGGGGTCTTCCTCTTCATTTTAATAGGATCCGCAGTAAGACTAATAGGAAAATGATCAGAACCTATTCTAGTAAGAGCTTTCAAGGAGCAGAAGTAGTCAAAATACCAATGATTAGAGATCAGAGCTCTATCAAGTCTGACCTATATAAGGTCCGTCCCCTTTCTGCAATTAGACCGGGTGAAGGAAGCTCCATGAAGGTCCAGATCTATCAGCCCTTGAGTATCAATAAAATTCTTAAGGTCCTCCTTACTTTCCAGGTTGATCTGGGATCCCCCAAATTTCTCGCCATTCATTAAGGGAGTATTGAAGTCCCCCATAACAATCCAAGCTTCTTTATCAAAAATTCTTCTAATGGAAGCTAGTTCCAACCAAAACGATTTCCTCAAACCTTTACCATTAGGAGCATAAATGTTCATTTGAACCCAGCTGAAGTTATCTCTTATATGAGTGAATCTAGTAACTATGTGATTCAAACCTTCCAAAATTGCATCCCCCTTGATGATGTGGCAATTCCAGTAAGTAGCAATGCCACCCGAAGCACCATTAGAATTATTACCCTGGTTACAGTAGTATTGAAAGAGTTTCAATTTTTCAATTTTCTCCTTAGGCATTTTAGTTTCCTGAATCAAAAGAGTATCCGGTTTGTGATCTCTAACAAAGTTGCATAGAACATCTTGCTTGTGGGGGCTATTGAGACCCCTAATATTCTAGGACATAATCTTCATTATTTACTAAGGGAGTTAAGACACTTCGGGATGGTTTTCTGAGACCCATCCACTATTTCCTGAAAGCTATTCAACTCTCTTTTCTTTTTCAAAGACTTATTTCCTTTTGAGTTTTTTGGTGCACCACAATCAGCGTTGCCTCTTGATCTAGTTGAGATGTTGCTTGGAGTCTTCCCTTGCTTATTTTTTCCATTCTTCTTCTTTAATATATTCCCTTCTTTATCAGTCTCTTCTTGACTATCTGTTTCTCTGCTGGATTCCCAATCCTTATCATTTGGTAATCTTTGTTCCCAAGGTAGAGTATCCATATTTCTATTCTCCTAACAACATAAAGCATTACTAGATAGGTTTTCCGAATGATCCTGATTATCAAGGGCTTCAACAGTCCCAATTACCAAACTGGTCTCCAAAGGACGTTTCACACCCAAAGGGGGTGGAGAGCCAACAAACAAGGGAGAGGTGGAATGTTCAAGACCAAGGATAATCCAGCACTGGGACTATCCTCCAAACCCGAAAACTCATCATTTCTATCAGAAGGGACAATCATTTGGGAAAAGGAAGGAGACAAAATCCGATCTCCTTTCTCAGCTTGGGTGTCCTAAACAAAATCTCTAACCATGGGAACTTCTGGATTATGAGGCTCCAAAGCGATCTCACCTTTGTCCTCCAAACCCACTTTAGTCTCTACAATAACTAACAGATTATCAGCTTCCACCACCAACTCCTGCTCTTTATTCTCCCTACTTCCTTCTCCAGAGTCATTCTTCTTTTTTTTCCATTCTTCTTTCCCCTGTTCAACTGGCTTGCCTTTCTCTAAGGCACCATTAAGAGGGCATTTTTTTGCCCAATGTCCAGATTTCCTACACTTGTAGCAAGCAAAAGGGATTGTTTCAAATTCTATGCTCTGTTCCCAGGAGCCCAACTTCGACTTTATCTCAATCGATGAGGGTAGATCAGCTTCTTGAGGGACCCCCACGCAGATCCTTGCAAAGACCAGTCTCTTTCTAGCGGCTGTCATTGTGTCAATCGAGAGGAGCTCACCGAAAGAACTAGCAATACCCAAGAAGACATCTTCGCTCCAATATTCGAGAGGCAGGCCAGGAAGTCTGACCCAGACTAGAACATTGTCAAAAATAGAGTCCGATAGATCCAAATGGGAAGACCATTTCTTAAGAGCCAGGGACGATTTTACTATCTCCTTCTTGACGATCAAAGTGGAGAGAGTGTTAGTGTATGGGATGTATCTCATTCTTGATGATCAATACATAATTGTCCTATTTTTCATGTTGAGTTTTTTTTTCTAAAAATGGTTTCTCCATGCAAACTATGTTGATTTTGTTTACTATTTTTTTCCTATTGCTAATTTTATGATCTTACATAACTTTATTATGAAAATCCTTGTCTAAATTTTTTATTCACTTTTGGAAGATTCTATTAAATAATATGAAAATGGTGATGCTTTATTGCCTAGGTCATAGAACACCACTATTCTCATATTGCCATTCAAAAATTTCCTAGGAACCCTAATTGGATTGACTATCAAACTTAAATATGATTCAATTCTCAACAAGGAAGACCTAGGAAAGGTTATTTTAAGCTTTGAAGGGTTCACCACCAAAAAAAAGTTTGGAAAAAACAATTTAACATTTAGCTCAAAAAACCTAATAATGCAAGTCAAATCATGCATGCAAATGATGAAATTAAGCAACAACAAGTTAGGGTATGTGTACTTGGGAATTTTAGAAATTTAATAAAGATTCTGGAAATGGAAAAGTGTTGTCAAAATATTCTAGGGAGGACAAAAATTCCCTTACTATTGTCTTAGTCTTGTTGTTGTTTTTCGGGGTAGATGCGGGATCTTCGGATGTTAGAATTGGATCTGAAAGAATATATGAAAAATACCTTTGGGATGACTAAGATGCCCTAGGTGGAAACTTTGTCCCTTTTGGAATTTATAAAATATCTTAATGTGATCCCAAGGTCCAAAGTCTGCACTTCCTTCTTCTTGGATCTTAGGTCTTGAAACTTCCAAATCTGACTTGTAGGTGAGTTTCTATGAAGATGGTCCAACTTTTCACTTCAAATGATCTTCAAGTATTCAACCTAAGTCTACAATCACAAACATGCAAGAGAGTAAAAACTTGTTGATTTTTAGTGAATGGGGGTTTTCCTTGGTCAAACCCCTTGTTGGTAATTAAACCTTGAAATGAAATGGAATAATGGAGGGAAATGATGAATGAACAAAGTGTTATGTTGCAACTCACCAAACCCTTGTGCAATCTACAAACTTGTGTGAGGTTGGTAGCTTGAATGAAGATATTGAAATGCTTGAATGCCTGATATATCTTGACTCGAATTGATTGCTTGAGTTAAAACCCTACATCACAAATGTTAGTTCTAAAACACACATGATGCAAGAATATCCTTGATATGATGCTTGAATCTTGATGATGGCTCCAACTGCTTGAATAATTTCTCTTGATCTCATAAACTTTCCGTAGGAATGAATAGTTGAAATCTTACAATGAAAATGAGTGAAAGAACCTTGTATTTATACTTATCCATGCTTAATATCCCAAAATTACACCACAACAAGCTGACATATGAAATCATTAATTAAAAGAGGCTAAAGCTCACCAAGATTTGAAATTAAATCTTGAATAAAGCTTAAAGGGGACTAAGAGGTCCTAGGTGGTGTCTGATTCCCAAGTTCTGAAAACTTGGGGCAGAGACTCCGAAAAGGGGCCCATTTAAGGCACACTTGAAATCAGTGTCCCAAGACCCTTGGGGGACAAAGATGCCCTAGGTGGTGTCTTAGTCCTGACCCAAATATCAGGACACTCAACCAAAATCATTAAATTATCATTTATCCTTTGGATTTTATTGGGATTAGCCATAAAAATATGTAGTTTATTAGGCTTGTGGATGCAAAATAGGACCATGCACCCTTGCATTTTCACACTACTTTGACACTCAGTTTAAAGTAGCCAACCATGCAATCAAGAGGGGTTCAAATGCAAAAATGCTAGTAAGATAGGATGAAAATAACCAAGAGGGTGGTCAATCCCCCAGGATCAAGATCATATGGAAGACCAACATAGGCACAAAGGAACACACTTGTGGATGATATATGAAGCCATAACTAGATCACAAACATACACCATCAAAGATAGAAAAAGGAAAAAGGAAAAATACAACGGATCAAGCTTTCATTGGCCATCCAAAGTGTTGTGGATTGGGTCTAGGCTATTTGTCCAAAAAGGTTTACAAGTGGAAGATGTTGTCCACTATGCAAACAAAAGTGCATGCTCACAAGGGCTAGTGAAGCTAGTTTTTCACTAGGTGATCCTCAAGAGCTCCATATCAAAGTCATACCCCCATGACTATGATAAGGACAAAAATTCTTGCTCACAATGGCTAGTGAAGCTAGTTGTTCACTAGGTGAGCCCCAGGAAACCATATCAAAGCCATACCTCCATGACTTTAATAAGGCACAAAAAGAGAAAATGTAACACAACAAGAAAGAGGGATGTTTGAAGGGATTTTTCTTAGTTCATGCAAGGTCTCATCTTATGGAACATTATGCTTAAAATCTCCAAGAACTTGGACAACTGTAAGGAAATATCATGCACTTAGAGGAAATCAAACCCAATGACACCACTAAGAAAAGAACGCATCACAAGAAGAAAGAAAATCGCACAATGAAGCATGAGTTTCTAAGTGTGCCCCTACTTTAAAGAGGTTGCTAACACCATTGATGTGACAAATTTCTTTAAAGTAGAGGAATACGTGAGAGATTATTCAAAAATCCCTATGCCAAGTCATAAGTTTCCAAAAATCTACATCATGAGAAGGGAAGGGGTTGCCCCCAAAATGCATAACTCAGTATGTCACATGCAAGCCAACTTAAGGCATGTCATCCACATCCCAAGCTTGCTCTTATATATACATGAAAGGTGGTCAACTATCCAAAAGAGACAATGACAAGTGACATATGAGGACAAGGTTAACTAGCCCCTTTCCCCCACTTAGTGCAAGACAAGGATGAGCCAAAATGATTGATGAGAAACATGCTAGAGTGAAAATAAGTATTGATCAGAGGAATTAGGTGCTTTAACACGAGGAAGAGCACCACATTCCTTAAGATGTTGAACTTTTTTACTCAAAGCCTTACATTCATTAGTAGAATGAACATGAACTCTATTCAATATGCACAAAAATGAATGTTTGTAGTAGAATTTCTTTCATGTTCTTGGAGGGAGAGATATCAAATGATCTTGAAGGAGTCTTGACAAGATATACTCTTGATCAATGGTAGATATTGCTTTATTTTATGACAAAGATATCTCTTTCTTAGTATTAGTTGTGATACCTACACAAGACTCTTTAGATTGTGAGATTTTGCTCTCTTCTCTAAAGGAAGATGTAAAATCTATAGAATTTGAATCGTAAGTGTTTTGCATGATGACATTGACATTAAGCGAAGATTTATTTGTTTCTCGCAAATGATAACAATCAAGACCACTAGTGTCTATCAATTTAGGATGCACTATTGTTAAAGTTGGCTTAGAGGAATCTTTTGTAAGAGTGTTGATATTGAGTGAAGGCTTGTTTGATGGTTTGATTTCTATCATAGGACAATAACCAAGACCATGAGTTGTTTCTTCCATGTTAGGATCTATAGGGTTACAAATACCTTGTTCTCTAGCACCACCTCATTTTCCACTTTATCCAAGTTGTTTCATAAGCTCATAACCTTTTCCATAAATTTTTTTCATTTCTTTTGGATTTGGTGGTTGTTGATAGTCTATCTCATTGAATTTTTTGTGTAATTTTCATTTTCTTCTAAAGTGGTTGAGGTAGATGCTTTGAAATGGTCTTTCAAATTTTTGTTTGCATTACTGCCTTTTCTTTTCCCTTGTCAGAGTCTTTGTTTATGATCTTTTATTCTCCCATGAATGTTGTTCTAAAACTCAATGATCCCAAATCATCTAGCAATATCCTTTTTGAAGGTTTTAGGGCATCTATCTTTTTGTTGTTCTTGCATGGGTTCTACTTGTGTAGTTGGTGTAAATGTATTTAAAGGATTCTCTTTGTTTTTCTCAATGTTCAAAAAACTATTTTCTTTAGGGTCAACTTCAAGCGTGTACATTTTGTTGTTGTAGACATACATCCTCTTACAACTAAAAGTGGAAGGCACCCCATTCATTGCATGAATCCATGGTCTGCCTAAAAGAAGATTATATGAGAGTTTGTGAGGCATAACATGGATTAGTGTTTCTAATGTGACCTTTCCAGCTGTAATAGGAAAAGTGATTACACCAAGCAGTTGTTTTCGCATGTTATCAAAGCCATTAATAGATAAAGTGGTAGGTTGTATTTTTTATTTATAAACACCAAGCTTATCCAAAAGGTTTTCACTACAGACATTTAAGGTTGATCCATTGTAAACAAGGATTCATTTTATCCATGTGCTATTGTATTGAGCTATGATCATGAAAGAATCATGTTGTTTATTCACTTCCAAAGGAGGGAGCTCACTTTGGCGGAAAACAATGTCAACATTTATTCCTTGAATCAAGGCTACTATGTCATTTGCTTGTTCATTAGAAGACATAGGAACTTGTTGTAAGGAACTTTGAATCATGTTATGATACTGAGGAGATGGTTGAATAAGGTCCCATAAAGATATCTTAGCAAGAGTATTCCTAAGTTGTTCGATAATATTGTACTCCTTTCCACTTTGTGAAGGAAAATGAGGGGCACTAGGAAAGATAGGATTAGGCAATGGGAGGGATGTTGAAGGTGTTTGTCTTGACCTTGTAGATTGTTCCTAGTGGTATATATATGAGCAATGGTATTATAACTCAATTGCTATGACATATTTTTCTTAGGTGGTTCAAGGATGAGGACATGTTTATTTTGAACTTGTGGTTTTTGAGAGGTGGATAAATGATAATTTTAGGCTTGAGAGAGTACTCCAAGGGATATCTAATGTGCATAACCTCAGAAAAATTATCATTATTTTCATGATCTCTTAGTGAATGGGAGTCTAATCTCACCTCATCAGATCTTCATCTAAGGAATTATTGTTGTCAATGTTCTCATTTTCTTCCACTATGATATCTTCCCTAGGAGGAGAGTTTCTAGGAGAACTACAAACTAGATGTTTGTGGCATTCAAAGGTTGGTTCTTCTAAGATGACTTCACCATAACTGGGGGTCTCATCAATGGTTGAATTGTATTTCCTATCAATGATATCATTATCTTGTTCAATAATGTTTTCTTCATGACCTTCATTGGTTGTATTTTCTAACACCAAGGCATCTTCCTTGTAATTAGGAGAGATACTAGGAGAGAAACAAATGTAATTATCATGACTATCTATAATTTCATTCCTTTTTCCTATAATGTCTTCCAAAATAGGATAGGTAGGGGAAGGATCATAAAGAGGATTGTCATAGATCTTAAAGTTTTGATCATCAAACACCAAAATATCTTCACCTACACTTTCATCACAAGAGTTGAAGATGTTGGGGGATGAATGTGGACTAGTTGAAGTTTCAATGGTCTCTTGTTGTGTTATGTGGTCATCATGATTACCTATGGTTTTTTCTTCTTGTTCATAAATGTCTTGCCTAATTAGGAATTTCCAAGATTGTATTATCTTTCACTAAAACACTCTCATAGGGAGGGGATATGAATTTTTTATTAGAATGCCTAGAAAGGTAAGGTACTGACATTGTTTGACCAAAAATGAAAAGCACTTTTAACCATCTCATCCAATGCTTTAATAATGTAAACAATGTGTATCCAAAGATGTGAAATAGTTTTATCCACTATATGTAAAAATTTAAGAAAGCAAACAATGTATATCCACAAATGAAAAGCACTTTTATCAAACTTATGCAAAACTATGCCAATGAATGCAAGAAAAAGTGACTAATGACAAGAAATTGAATGCAAAGTTGAATGCATTTTTTGTCAATTTTGAATTTAATAACAATGTTCATAAATACAATTAGGATAGCTGACAATGGACTTTTTTGGTTTTTCAATAAGAGAAGATGATGCAAGAAAGAAAAAATGCAACCTATATGCACTTTTACTAATGCAAATATAAGAAACCCTAGATGCACTTTCACTAATGCAATATGCAATGCAAGAATGAATATAACCTAGATCTAGGGCTTTAATGAACTCCAAATCATAAAAAGGAATGAATGCTCTAAAATGTCAAGCTCACCAAAATGAACAATAGGGAAAATGGGGAATGTTTTATGGCCTAGGTCATAGAACACCACTATTCTCCTATTGTCATTAAAAAATGTCCTAGGAACCCTAATTGGATTGAATATCAACCTTATAGATGAGTCAATTCTCAACAAGGAAGACCCATAAACGGTTCTTTTAAGCTTTGAAGGGTTCACCACCAAGCAAAAGCTTGGAAAAGACAATTTAATATTCAACTCACAAAACCTAATAATGCAAGTCAAATCATGCATGCAAATGATGAAATTAAGCAACAAGTTAGGGTATGTGTACTTGGGAAGTCTAGAAATGTAAAAATGCTATCAAAATATGCTAGGGAGGACTAAGATGCCCTTATTGTTGTCTTAGTCTCATTGCTATCTTTTGAGGTAGATGTAGAATCTTCAGTTATCAGAACCAGATCTAAAAGAATATCTAAAAAATACCCTCAAGAGGACTAAGACACCCTAGGTGGTGACTTATTCCCTTCTAGAATTTCTAGAATCTTTGAATGTGAACCTGAGGTCCAAAGTCTGCACTTCCTTCTTCTTCAATCTCAAGTCCTGAAACTTCTAGATTTGTCTTGTAGGTGAGTTTCCGTGAAAATGACAACTTTGCACTTCAAATGATCTTCAAGTCTTCAACCTAAATCCGCAATCACAAATATGTAAGGGGAAAAACTTGTTGATTGTTAGTGAATGGGGGTTTACCTTGGTCAAACCCCTTGTTGGTAATTCAAACTTGAAATAAAATAGAATAATGGAAGGAAATGATGAATGAAAAAAGTTCTATGTTGCAACTCACCAAACCCTTGTTGTGAAATCTACAAACTTGTGTAGGGTGGCTAGCTTGAATGTATATCTTGAAATGCTTGAACGCTTGATAGATCTTGACTTGAATTGTTTGTTTGAGTCAAAACTCTACATCACAAATGTTAGCTCTAAAGAACACATGATGCAAGAATATCATTGATATGATGCTTTAATCTTGATGATGGCTCCAACTGCTTGAAGAATTTCTCTTGATCTCATAAACTTTCCTTAGGAATGAATACTTGAATGCTTAGGATGAAAATGAGTGAAAGAACCTTGGATTTATACTTATCCATCCTTAATATCCCAAAATTTCACCACAACAAGCTGACATATGAAATCATTAATTAAAGAAGGCTAAATCATGCCAATATTTGAAATTAAATCTTGAAAAAAGCTTAAGGTGGACTAAGATGCCCTAGGTGGTGTCTTAGTCCCAAGTCCTAAAAACTTGGGGTAGAGACTCCAAAAAGGGGCCCATTTAAGGCACTCTTGAAATTAGGGTCCCAAGACCTTTGGGGGACAAAGACTCCCTAGGTGTTGTCTTAGTCCCGACCCAAAAAGTAGAGACACTCAGCCAGAATCATTAAATTATCATTTATTCTTCAAAGTTTGTCGAGATTAGCCATAAAAAGATGTAGTTTATTAGGCTTGTGAATGAAAAATAGGACCAATTAATACATAAATAAAGATAAATAGAGTAAGATGGGCCCAAACAAGTGTGAAAATGCAAGGGTATGCATTTTCCTACTCTACATATATTATATTAGTTTAGTGTGAAAATCCAAGGGTATGCATTTTCCTACTCTACATCTATTATATTAGTTTCACCCTTTTTCTTAACATTCAGTATAAGAGCTAACTTTTTTTCATAGAGATGAATACCTTTCTATTAAGTGTTGAAGGTTTCTTATCTATAGTGGGAGTTTTTGTACTGAGTGGACTTTTACATTTCAAGAAAGAATTAAAGATCATAGATTCTACTTCTCAGTTGGATATTGAGAAATTGAATGATATAGTTATGAGATGTGGAATTCAAAAATGGAAGATCTACTTGAAGAAAGAGTTTAGTGGTTTCACATTTTAGAAGAAAATAAGCCATTTGATACATCTCATGAAGATTGATTAACACAAGATAAGAAGGCACGAGGAACCATTTTGTTGTGTTTTATAGATTTTTTCCTCTTGAATGTTTCTAGGGAAACTACCACATATATGTTGTGGAAGAGGATAGTTGATATCTATAAAATAAAAAAAATTACTAACAAGTTATATCCCATTGAAAGATGGTTTTATTCATTTAAAAAAATGTGGTTATTCTATTGTTGATCATTTAAATGCATGTAATTTAAAATTTTAAGTTAGGTTGGTCTTATAGATGTTAAGTTGGAATAATAAGATAAATACATGTTATTACTTTTCTCTTTACCTAATAATTGGAAAATCCTAATTGTTTTCATTACTAGTAGTGGTGTGGAGCTAAAAATAGGTATTGTTAATTCTACTCTACTTTCAAAGGGGATAAGAAGGAAATATATGAACAAAATCCGATAGATGATTTACATGTATAAAAAAGTTTTAAAAAAAGGTGTATACAATTTATAGCTTTATAAATATAAAAACAATTGTATATAAAAAAAATGAAATCCATTATTCACAAACCAGAGAAACCATTATTTAAAAAACCCTCCATAAATTTGCACTCTCAAATAAAAAATCTAATAGTAGTAGATTGGTTCATTATTATACAAGATTAGACAAGTGAACTTGTTACTTGGAGAAGTCTATGTTTGTGAGTGGAGATCGTCCAAACCATTCTAGATTTGTGACAAATAAAATGAAAATGTTTCCCTAATCAATGTTAGAAGATATTAGACCTAATAGTTAGATATCTATTCATGGAGAGGCTACTTGGGCCACATATAATTCTCAAAATTGTTATTGCTTATCCTTGATCAAATCATAGAGGTGCATTCCTCAACACTAACAAAATGCAATAATATAAAGATAAATGCTTCTACTTCTTCTTATTGTTGCTTCTTCACCCTTGACCAAACCATAGTTTGAAAGGTTTTACTTGTAAGCGAATGAAGAGGGCATAAAATTGATGTTTAAAGTTAGGTTTAGGGTAAACGTATACCTCTTATTGGTGTCATAATAGTAGTTTAGTAAACCTAAAAAAATTATAAAACATGACTAAAAGTTGAAATAATGTGACATTATGAATTTCTAATAAGGGTATAAAAAATATCCTTTGTCATGTGATAAATGCAAGATGTTTGTGTTAAAGTTTTACTGGTAGGCGTAGCACATGGTTATTGGGCCCCTCCTTGCACAGTTTTCAATCATCACTTTCAAATGAACCCTTAGAAACCTAAGTTCACATGACAACTCATCTTGTGGTTGTCATTAGTGGTTGTAACCCTTATAAATAGTTTTAGGTTCTCAATTCACATATAAAAGCATATCGACATTTTTGAGAAAATCCAATTTTCTATTTAAAAACTTTAAGTACACAAAGTTAAAATACATGAATAATAAGTCATTTCCCCTAATCATATAAATATGCAAACTACCAAAAGAATTATACATATCTATTTGTATAATAATTTATATGAAAGCGAAAGCGAAAGTGAAAGTGAAAGCGAAAGTGAAAGTGAAAGCGAAAACCATGTCTATAGAACAAACTTCAACGGAAATAATAAATAATTTAAAAATCTAAAAAATGCATTTCTGAATTTTAATCAATCATTGTTTTGGTCAAAATATGCCTCACTATGCTGGATAGACATGGGCCAGTGAAACTTTCCTGATATAATTTAAATTTCTTGTTATCTACGGAAGCCTAGTAAGTAGTACGTTAGGGAAGCATCACCACGGAAGGTGCTCAGACGATTTAAAATTCCTCCCTAATACGATTCCTAATGGATTATATATTGCATTCAATCAGCTTGCAGGAAAGAGTATCCGCAATGTCATCAGAGGGCCCAGGTGACGTATATCTCTCCCCCAATCACCATCATTGAGCCCAGGATATAGGCAGGCCGCCCAAGACTTTTGTCCTATAATTACGAGCTTACTGTAAGCCTATAAATCCTATAAACAAACAATCAAACAATGCTTAGAAAGTAAAGATAAAGAAATAGTTATCAGCATGTCCAATTCGATGAACACAGCACCCAGTTCGACGATTTCACAGGAGGAAACAGATAATATGAATGCCTCACTTCTGCCCGATAACAAGCCTACAAAAGGCAGCGCAAGTTCAAATTCATCTGCATCGACACAGATGCTTGCCGGCGCGGCCCATCTAGCAAATCTTCTTCCCACGGGAACTCTCCTTCTTTTCGAAGTGCTCTGCCCGCTGGTGTCTAACATCGGCCACTGCGACCGCACCAGGCATTACATGACGGCAATCCTGCTTGTTTGTTGCGGGCTTGCGGGATTCCTGGCCAGTTTTACAGACAGTTTCAGGGGCTCTGACGGGAAGATATACTACGGCTTGGCCACGCTGAAAGGGCTCTACACTTTCGAATACATGGCCCCGGGCAGTGGAGCACCCGAACCGGCTAAGTATAAACTGCGGGCGGTGGATTTCGTCCACGCGTTTCTGTCTCTGCTGGTGTTTGCGGCCATAGCTCTGTATGACAAGAACGTTGTGGGGTGCTTCTACCCGGCCCCGAAAGAGGAGACCGAGGAGATTCTTGGTGTGCTGCTCGTGGCCATTGGACTAGTCTGTAGTCTGCTTTTCGTTGCCTTCCCCACCACGCGCCATGGAATTGGTTATCCCGTCTCAAATTAAAGTTATGTTTGGCTCAAATCGTTAGATATCAAATTATCAGTATCTGCAGATACGATACTTATATAGTATTTCGTATATCTAAGTTTTTCAATTAATATATTAAGTGTTGATTAATTTTTTTTTTTAATTTTTTTAATAATTATAGTTTCTAGAGATAAAAAAAGAAAAGTAAGTGTTGAATATAGGTAAGTTATTATTGTAGCTTTCATCTAGATATACACGTTAAATGCTACAATAAGTATACTTCATTACAAAATCAAATCAATGCCATGGAAGTTGAGCAAATTTGTGGGGAGAATCTTGTGTGGTTCCACTTGAATTGATGTAGCATTATTTTCTAACACTATATGATGGATATAAAACAACAAATGGGCCACCATCTACTTTCCA
>CM021106.1:317883023-317924235 GCA_007115665.2 Sequoiadendron giganteum
TTCTTCTTTCCCCTGTTCAACTGGCTTGCCTTTCTCTAAGGCACCATTAAGAGGGCATTTTTTTGCCCAATGTCCAGATTTCCTACACTTGTAGCAAGCAAAAGGGATTGTTTCAAATTCTATGCTCTGTTCCCAGGAGCCCAACTTCGACTTTATCTCAATCGATGAGGGTAGATCAGCTTCTTGAGGGACCCCCACGCAGATCCTTGCAAAGACCAGTCTCTTTCTAGCGGCTGTCATTGTGTCAATCGAGAGGAGCTCACCGAAAGAACTAGCAATACCCAAGAAGACATCTTCGCTCCAATATTCGAGAGGCAGGCCAGGAAGTCTGACCCAGACTAGAACATTGTCAAAAATAGAGTCCGATAGATCCAAATGGGAAGACCATTTCTTAAGAGCCAGGGACGATTTTACTATCTCCTTCTTGACGATCAAAGTGGAGAGAGTGTTAGTGTATGGGATGTATCTCATTCTTGATGATCAATACATAATTGTCCTATTTTTCATGTTGAGTTTTTTTTTCTAAAAATGGTTTCTCCATGCAAACTATGTTGATTTTGTTTACTATTTTTTTCCTATTGCTAATTTTATGATCTTACATAACTTTATTATGAAAATCCTTGTCTAAATTTTTTATTCACTTTTGGAAGATTCTATTAAATAATATGAAAATGGTGATGCTTTATTGCCTAGGTCATAGAACACCACTATTCTCATATTGCCATTCAAAAATTTCCTAGGAACCCTAATTGGATTGACTATCAAACTTAAATATGATTCAATTCTCAACAAGGAAGACCTAGGAAAGGTTATTTTAAGCTTTGAAGGGTTCACCACCAAAAAAAAGTTTGGAAAAAACAATTTAACATTTAGCTCAAAAAACCTAATAATGCAAGTCAAATCATGCATGCAAATGATGAAATTAAGCAACAACAAGTTAGGGTATGTGTACTTGGGAATTTTAGAAATTTAATAAAGATTCTGGAAATGGAAAAGTGTTGTCAAAATATTCTAGGGAGGACAAAAATTCCCTTACTATTGTCTTAGTCTTGTTGTTGTTTTTCGGGGTAGATGCGGGATCTTCGGATGTTAGAATTGGATCTGAAAGAATATATGAAAAATACCTTTGGGATGACTAAGATGCCCTAGGTGGAAACTTTGTCCCTTTTGGAATTTATAAAATATCTTAATGTGATCCCAAGGTCCAAAGTCTGCACTTCCTTCTTCTTGGATCTTAGGTCTTGAAACTTCCAAATCTGACTTGTAGGTGAGTTTCTATGAAGATGGTCCAACTTTTCACTTCAAATGATCTTCAAGTATTCAACCTAAGTCTACAATCACAAACATGCAAGAGAGTAAAAACTTGTTGATTTTTAGTGAATGGGGGTTTTCCTTGGTCAAACCCCTTGTTGGTAATTAAACCTTGAAATGAAATGGAATAATGGAGGGAAATGATGAATGAACAAAGTGTTATGTTGCAACTCACCAAACCCTTGTGCAATCTACAAACTTGTGTGAGGTTGGTAGCTTGAATGAAGATATTGAAATGCTTGAATGCCTGATATATCTTGACTCGAATTGATTGCTTGAGTTAAAACCCTACATCACAAATGTTAGTTCTAAAACACACATGATGCAAGAATATCCTTGATATGATGCTTGAATCTTGATGATGGCTCCAACTGCTTGAATAATTTCTCTTGATCTCATAAACTTTCCGTAGGAATGAATAGTTGAAATCTTACAATGAAAATGAGTGAAAGAACCTTGTATTTATACTTATCCATGCTTAATATCCCAAAATTACACCACAACAAGCTGACATATGAAATCATTAATTAAAAGAGGCTAAAGCTCACCAAGATTTGAAATTAAATCTTGAATAAAGCTTAAAGGGGACTAAGAGGTCCTAGGTGGTGTCTGATTCCCAAGTTCTGAAAACTTGGGGCAGAGACTCCGAAAAGGGGCCCATTTAAGGCACACTTGAAATCAGTGTCCCAAGACCCTTGGGGGACAAAGATGCCCTAGGTGGTGTCTTAGTCCTGACCCAAATATCAGGACACTCAACCAAAATCATTAAATTATCATTTATCCTTTGGATTTTATTGGGATTAGCCATAAAAATATGTAGTTTATTAGGCTTGTGGATGCAAAATAGGACCATGCACCCTTGCATTTTCACACTACTTTGACACTCAGTTTAAAGTAGCCAACCATGCAATCAAGAGGGGTTCAAATGCAAAAATGCTAGTAAGATAGGATGAAAATAACCAAGAGGGTGGTCAATCCCCCAGGATCAAGATCATATGGAAGACCAACATAGGCACAAAGGAACACACTTGTGGATGATATATGAAGCCATAACTAGATCACAAACATACACCATCAAAGATAGAAAAAGGAAAAAGGAAAAATACAACGGATCAAGCTTTCATTGGCCATCCAAAGTGTTGTGGATTGGGTCTAGGCTATTTGTCCAAAAAGGTTTACAAGTGGAAGATGTTGTCCACTATGCAAACAAAAGTGCATGCTCACAAGGGCTAGTGAAGCTAGTTTTTCACTAGGTGATCCTCAAGAGCTCCATATCAAAGTCATACCCCCATGACTATGATAAGGACAAAAATTCTTGCTCACAATGGCTAGTGAAGCTAGTTGTTCACTAGGTGAGCCCCAGGAAACCATATCAAAGCCATACCTCCATGACTTTAATAAGGCACAAAAAGAGAAAATGTAACACAACAAGAAAGAGGGATGTTTGAAGGGATTTTTCTTAGTTCATGCAAGGTCTCATCTTATGGAACATTATGCTTAAAATCTCCAAGAACTTGGACAACTGTAAGGAAATATCATGCACTTAGAGGAAATCAAACCCAATGACACCACTAAGAAAAGAACGCATCACAAGAAGAAAGAAAATCGCACAATGAAGCATGAGTTTCTAAGTGTGCCCCTACTTTAAAGAGGTTGCTAACACCATTGATGTGACAAATTTCTTTAAAGTAGAGGAATACGTGAGAGATTATTCAAAAATCCCTATGCCAAGTCATAAGTTTCCAAAAATCTACATCATGAGAAGGGAAGGGGTTGCCCCCAAAATGCATAACTCAGTATGTCACATGCAAGCCAACTTAAGGCATGTCATCCACATCCCAAGCTTGCTCTTATATATACATGAAAGGTGGTCAACTATCCAAAAGAGACAATGACAAGTGACATATGAGGACAAGGTTAACTAGCCCCTTTCCCCCACTTAGTGCAAGACAAGGATGAGCCAAAATGATTGATGAGAAACATGCTAGAGTGAAAATAAGTATTGATCAGAGGAATTAGGTGCTTTAACACGAGGAAGAGCACCACATTCCTTAAGATGTTGAACTTTTTTACTCAAAGCCTTACATTCATTAGTAGAATGAACATGAACTCTATTCAATATGCACAAAAATGAATGTTTGTAGTAGAATTTCTTTCATGTTCTTGGAGGGAGAGATATCAAATGATCTTGAAGGAGTCTTGACAAGATATACTCTTGATCAATGGTAGATATTGCTTTATTTTATGACAAAGATATCTCTTTCTTAGTATTAGTTGTGATACCTACACAAGACTCTTTAGATTGTGAGATTTTGCTCTCTTCTCTAAAGGAAGATGTAAAATCTATAGAATTTGAATCGTAAGTGTTTTGCATGATGACATTGACATTAAGCGAAGATTTATTTGTTTCTCGCAAATGATAACAATCAAGACCACTAGTGTCTATCAATTTAGGATGCACTATTGTTAAAGTTGGCTTAGAGGAATCTTTTGTAAGAGTGTTGATATTGAGTGAAGGCTTGTTTGATGGTTTGATTTCTATCATAGGACAATAACCAAGACCATGAGTTGTTTCTTCCATGTTAGGATCTATAGGGTTACAAATACCTTGTTCTCTAGCACCACCTCATTTTCCACTTTATCCAAGTTGTTTCATAAGCTCATAACCTTTTCCATAAATTTTTTTCATTTCTTTTGGATTTGGTGGTTGTTGATAGTCTATCTCATTGAATTTTTTGTGTAATTTTCATTTTCTTCTAAAGTGGTTGAGGTAGATGCTTTGAAATGGTCTTTCAAATTTTTGTTTGCATTACTGCCTTTTCTTTTCCCTTGTCAGAGTCTTTGTTTATGATCTTTTATTCTCCCATGAATGTTGTTCTAAAACTCAATGATCCCAAATCATCTAGCAATATCCTTTTTGAAGGTTTTAGGGCATCTATCTTTTTGTTGTTCTTGCATGGGTTCTACTTGTGTAGTTGGTGTAAATGTATTTAAAGGATTCTCTTTGTTTTTCTCAATGTTCAAAAAACTATTTTCTTTAGGGTCAACTTCAAGCGTGTACATTTTGTTGTTGTAGACATACATCCTCTTACAACTAAAAGTGGAAGGCACCCCATTCATTGCATGAATCCATGGTCTGCCTAAAAGAAGATTATATGAGAGTTTGTGAGGCATAACATGGATTAGTGTTTCTAATGTGACCTTTCCAGCTGTAATAGGAAAAGTGATTACACCAAGCAGTTGTTTTCGCATGTTATCAAAGCCATTAATAGATAAAGTGGTAGGTTGTATTTTTTATTTATAAACACCAAGCTTATCCAAAAGGTTTTCACTACAGACATTTAAGGTTGATCCATTGTAAACAAGGATTCATTTTATCCATGTGCTATTGTATTGAGCTATGATCATGAAAGAATCATGTTGTTTATTCACTTCCAAAGGAGGGAGCTCACTTTGGCGGAAAACAATGTCAACATTTATTCCTTGAATCAAGGCTACTATGTCATTTGCTTGTTCATTAGAAGACATAGGAACTTGTTGTAAGGAACTTTGAATCATGTTATGATACTGAGGAGATGGTTGAATAAGGTCCCATAAAGATATCTTAGCAAGAGTATTCCTAAGTTGTTCGATAATATTGTACTCCTTTCCACTTTGTGAAGGAAAATGAGGGGCACTAGGAAAGATAGGATTAGGCAATGGGAGGGATGTTGAAGGTGTTTGTCTTGACCTTGTAGATTGTTCCTAGTGGTATATATATGAGCAATGGTATTATAACTCAATTGCTATGACATATTTTTCTTAGGTGGTTCAAGGATGAGGACATGTTTATTTTGAACTTGTGGTTTTTGAGAGGTGGATAAATGATAATTTTAGGCTTGAGAGAGTACTCCAAGGGATATCTAATGTGCATAACCTCAGAAAAATTATCATTATTTTCATGATCTCTTAGTGAATGGGAGTCTAATCTCACCTCATCAGATCTTCATCTAAGGAATTATTGTTGTCAATGTTCTCATTTTCTTCCACTATGATATCTTCCCTAGGAGGAGAGTTTCTAGGAGAACTACAAACTAGATGTTTGTGGCATTCAAAGGTTGGTTCTTCTAAGATGACTTCACCATAACTGGGGGTCTCATCAATGGTTGAATTGTATTTCCTATCAATGATATCATTATCTTGTTCAATAATGTTTTCTTCATGACCTTCATTGGTTGTATTTTCTAACACCAAGGCATCTTCCTTGTAATTAGGAGAGATACTAGGAGAGAAACAAATGTAATTATCATGACTATCTATAATTTCATTCCTTTTTCCTATAATGTCTTCCAAAATAGGATAGGTAGGGGAAGGATCATAAAGAGGATTGTCATAGATCTTAAAGTTTTGATCATCAAACACCAAAATATCTTCACCTACACTTTCATCACAAGAGTTGAAGATGTTGGGGGATGAATGTGGACTAGTTGAAGTTTCAATGGTCTCTTGTTGTGTTATGTGGTCATCATGATTACCTATGGTTTTTTCTTCTTGTTCATAAATGTCTTGCCTAATTAGGAATTTCCAAGATTGTATTATCTTTCACTAAAACACTCTCATAGGGAGGGGATATGAATTTTTTATTAGAATGCCTAGAAAGGTAAGGTACTGACATTGTTTGACCAAAAATGAAAAGCACTTTTAACCATCTCATCCAATGCTTTAATAATGTAAACAATGTGTATCCAAAGATGTGAAATAGTTTTATCCACTATATGTAAAAATTTAAGAAAGCAAACAATGTATATCCACAAATGAAAAGCACTTTTATCAAACTTATGCAAAACTATGCCAATGAATGCAAACAATGTGTATGCAAAAGTGAAAAGTGCTTTTATCCATATTATCAAAGTTCTAGAAAATTAAACATTTTCATTTTTAGACCTAAAACAAGGTAATTTACTAATTACACTATGCAATAGACTAAAATGATGAGATGTTGTAAATTCCATTTTGAATGTTGACAATGCAATGAATGAAAAAATTAAGCTAGATTCACTAAATCGTGGCAACAAATCAGAGCTAAAAACAAAGAAAGTAGCGCAGCAAAAAAGCACAAAAGCTAGATTCAAACCACGAGCTACAAGTTCAAACTCCATAGGACTAAGGCTGCAAAGACTCTGGTATTCTTGATGAATTTGAAGGTTCGAAATGTTAGACATGTGCAATCCTCGGATGGATGGGGTAAAACTAGAGAGGGACTAAGACTAGTGGGGGACTTTAGTCTAGTAAGAGTTTCTTTCAAAAGACAATGGAAAATCTAGATTATAACAATGTTCCTAGGTTTCCTACTTAGGGACTGTTTAGAAACAAAAACTATGCCAATGAATGCAAGAAAAAGTGACTAATGACAAGAAATTGAATGCAAAGTTGAATGCATTTTTTGTCAATTTTGAATTTAATAACAATGTTCATAAATACAATTAGGATAGCTGACAATGGACTTTTTTGGTTTTTCAATAAGAGAAGATGATGCAAGAAAGAAAAAATGCAACCTATATGCACTTTTACTAATGCAAATATAAGAAACCCTAGATGCACTTTCACTAATGCAATATGCAATGCAAGAATGAATATAACCTAGATCTAGGGCTTTAATGAACTCCAAATCATAAAAAGGAATGAATGCTCTAAAATGTCAAGCTCACCAAAATGAACAATAGGGAAAATGGGGAATGTTTTATGGCCTAGGTCATAGAACACCACTATTCTCCTATTGTCATTAAAAAATGTCCTAGGAACCCTAATTGGATTGAATATCAACCTTATAGATGAGTCAATTCTCAACAAGGAAGACCCATAAACGGTTCTTTTAAGCTTTGAAGGGTTCACCACCAAGCAAAAGCTTGGAAAAGACAATTTAATATTCAACTCACAAAACCTAATAATGCAAGTCAAATCATGCATGCAAATGATGAAATTAAGCAACAAGTTAGGGTATGTGTACTTGGGAAGTCTAGAAATGTAAAAATGCTATCAAAATATGCTAGGGAGGACTAAGATGCCCTTATTGTTGTCTTAGTCTCATTGCTATCTTTTGAGGTAGATGTAGAATCTTCAGTTATCAGAACCAGATCTAAAAGAATATCTAAAAAATACCCTCAAGAGGACTAAGACACCCTAGGTGGTGACTTATTCCCTTCTAGAATTTCTAGAATCTTTGAATGTGAACCTGAGGTCCAAAGTCTGCACTTCCTTCTTCTTCAATCTCAAGTCCTGAAACTTCTAGATTTGTCTTGTAGGTGAGTTTCCGTGAAAATGACAACTTTGCACTTCAAATGATCTTCAAGTCTTCAACCTAAATCCGCAATCACAAATATGTAAGGGGAAAAACTTGTTGATTGTTAGTGAATGGGGGTTTACCTTGGTCAAACCCCTTGTTGGTAATTCAAACTTGAAATAAAATAGAATAATGGAAGGAAATGATGAATGAAAAAAGTTCTATGTTGCAACTCACCAAACCCTTGTTGTGAAATCTACAAACTTGTGTAGGGTGGCTAGCTTGAATGTATATCTTGAAATGCTTGAACGCTTGATAGATCTTGACTTGAATTGTTTGTTTGAGTCAAAACTCTACATCACAAATGTTAGCTCTAAAGAACACATGATGCAAGAATATCATTGATATGATGCTTTAATCTTGATGATGGCTCCAACTGCTTGAAGAATTTCTCTTGATCTCATAAACTTTCCTTAGGAATGAATACTTGAATGCTTAGGATGAAAATGAGTGAAAGAACCTTGGATTTATACTTATCCATCCTTAATATCCCAAAATTTCACCACAACAAGCTGACATATGAAATCATTAATTAAAGAAGGCTAAATCATGCCAATATTTGAAATTAAATCTTGAAAAAAGCTTAAGGTGGACTAAGATGCCCTAGGTGGTGTCTTAGTCCCAAGTCCTAAAAACTTGGGGTAGAGACTCCAAAAAGGGGCCCATTTAAGGCACTCTTGAAATTAGGGTCCCAAGACCTTTGGGGGACAAAGACTCCCTAGGTGTTGTCTTAGTCCCGACCCAAAAAGTAGAGACACTCAGCCAGAATCATTAAATTATCATTTATTCTTCAAAGTTTGTCGAGATTAGCCATAAAAAGATGTAGTTTATTAGGCTTGTGAATGAAAAATAGGACCAATTAATACATAAATAAAGATAAATAGAGTAAGATGGGCCCAAACAAGTGTGAAAATGCAAGGGTATGCATTTTCCTACTCTACATATATTATATTAGTTTAGTGTGAAAATCCAAGGGTATGCATTTTCCTACTCTACATCTATTATATTAGTTTCACCCTTTTTCTTAACATTCAGTATAAGAGCTAACTTTTTTTCATAGAGATGAATACCTTTCTATTAAGTGTTGAAGGTTTCTTATCTATAGTGGGAGTTTTTGTACTGAGTGGACTTTTACATTTCAAGAAAGAATTAAAGATCATAGATTCTACTTCTCAGTTGGATATTGAGAAATTGAATGATATAGTTATGAGATGTGGAATTCAAAAATGGAAGATCTACTTGAAGAAAGAGTTTAGTGGTTTCACATTTTAGAAGAAAATAAGCCATTTGATACATCTCATGAAGATTGATTAACACAAGATAAGAAGGCACGAGGAACCATTTTGTTGTGTTTTATAGATTTTTTCCTCTTGAATGTTTCTAGGGAAACTACCACATATATGTTGTGGAAGAGGATAGTTGATATCTATAAAATAAAAAAAATTACTAACAAGTTATATCCCATTGAAAGATGGTTTTATTCATTTAAAAAAATGTGGTTATTCTATTGTTGATCATTTAAATGCATGTAATTTAAAATTTTAAGTTAGGTTGGTCTTATAGATGTTAAGTTGGAATAATAAGATAAATACATGTTATTACTTTTCTCTTTACCTAATAATTGGAAAATCCTAATTGTTTTCATTACTAGTAGTGGTGTGGAGCTAAAAATAGGTATTGTTAATTCTACTCTACTTTCAAAGGGGATAAGAAGGAAATATATGAACAAAATCCGATAGATGATTTACATGTATAAAAAAGTTTTAAAAAAAGGTGTATACAATTTATAGCTTTATAAATATAAAAACAATTGTATATAAAAAAAATGAAATCCATTATTCACAAACCAGAGAAACCATTATTTAAAAAACCCTCCATAAATTTGCACTCTCAAATAAAAAATCTAATAGTAGTAGATTGGTTCATTATTATACAAGATTAGACAAGTGAACTTGTTACTTGGAGAAGTCTATGTTTGTGAGTGGAGATCGTCCAAACCATTCTAGATTTGTGACAAATAAAATGAAAATGTTTCCCTAATCAATGTTAGAAGATATTAGACCTAATAGTTAGATATCTATTCATGGAGAGGCTACTTGGGCCACATATAATTCTCAAAATTGTTATTGCTTATCCTTGATCAAATCATAGAGGTGCATTCCTCAACACTAACAAAATGCAATAATATAAAGATAAATGCTTCTACTTCTTCTTATTGTTGCTTCTTCACCCTTGACCAAACCATAGTTTGAAAGGTTTTACTTGTAAGCGAATGAAGAGGGCATAAAATTGATGTTTAAAGTTAGGTTTAGGGTAAACGTATACCTCTTATTGGTGTCATAATAGTAGTTTAGTAAACCTAAAAAAATTATAAAACATGACTAAAAGTTGAAATAATGTGACATTATGAATTTCTAATAAGGGTATAAAAAATATCCTTTGTCATGTGATAAATGCAAGATGTTTGTGTTAAAGTTTTACTGGTAGGCGTAGCACATGGTTATTGGGCCCCTCCTTGCACAGTTTTCAATCATCACTTTCAAATGAACCCTTAGAAACCTAAGTTCACATGACAACTCATCTTGTGGTTGTCATTAGTGGTTGTAACCCTTATAAATAGTTTTAGGTTCTCAATTCACATATAAAAGCATATCGACATTTTTGAGAAAATCCAATTTTCTATTTAAAAACTTTAAGTACACAAAGTTAAAATACATGAATAATAAGTCATTTCCCCTAATCATATAAATATGCAAACTACCAAAAGAATTATACATATCTATTTGTATAATAATTTATATGAAAGCGAAAGCGAAAGTGAAAGTGAAAGCGAAAGTGAAAGTGAAAGCGAAAACCATGTCTATAGAACAAACTTCAACGGAAATAATAAATAATTTAAAAATCTAAAAAATGCATTTCTGAATTTTAATCAATCATTGTTTTGGTCAAAATATGCCTCACTATGCTGGATAGACATGGGCCAGTGAAACTTTCCTGATATAATTTAAATTTCTTGTTATCTACGGAAGCCTAGTAAGTAGTACGTTAGGGAAGCATCACCACGGAAGGTGCTCAGACGATTTAAAATTCCTCCCTAATACGATTCCTAATGGATTATATATTGCATTCAATCAGCTTGCAGGAAAGAGTATCCGCAATGTCATCAGAGGGCCCAGGTGACGTATATCTCTCCCCCAATCACCATCATTGAGCCCAGGATATAGGCAGGCCGCCCAAGACTTTTGTCCTATAATTACGAGCTTACTGTAAGCCTATAAATCCTATAAACAAACAATCAAACAATGCTTAGAAAGTAAAGATAAAGAAATAGTTATCAGCATGTCCAATTCGATGAACACAGCACCCAGTTCGACGATTTCACAGGAGGAAACAGATAATATGAATGCCTCACTTCTGCCCGATAACAAGCCTACAAAAGGCAGCGCAAGTTCAAATTCATCTGCATCGACACAGATGCTTGCCGGCGCGGCCCATCTAGCAAATCTTCTTCCCACGGGAACTCTCCTTCTTTTCGAAGTGCTCTGCCCGCTGGTGTCTAACATCGGCCACTGCGACCGCACCAGGCATTACATGACGGCAATCCTGCTTGTTTGTTGCGGGCTTGCGGGATTCCTGGCCAGTTTTACAGACAGTTTCAGGGGCTCTGACGGGAAGATATACTACGGCTTGGCCACGCTGAAAGGGCTCTACACTTTCGAATACATGGCCCCGGGCAGTGGAGCACCCGAACCGGCTAAGTATAAACTGCGGGCGGTGGATTTCGTCCACGCGTTTCTGTCTCTGCTGGTGTTTGCGGCCATAGCTCTGTATGACAAGAACGTTGTGGGGTGCTTCTACCCGGCCCCGAAAGAGGAGACCGAGGAGATTCTTGGTGTGCTGCTCGTGGCCATTGGACTAGTCTGTAGTCTGCTTTTCGTTGCCTTCCCCACCACGCGCCATGGAATTGGTTATCCCGTCTCAAATTAAAGTTATGTTTGGCTCAAATCGTTAGATATCAAATTATCAGTATCTGCAGATACGATACTTATATAGTATTTCGTATATCTAAGTTTTTCAATTAATATATTAAGTGTTGATTAATTTTTTTTTTTAATTTTTTTAATAATTATAGTTTCTAGAGATAAAAAAAGAAAAGTAAGTGTTGAATATAGGTAAGTTATTATTGTAGCTTTCATCTAGATATACACGTTAAATGCTACAATAAGTATACTTCATTACAAAATCAAATCAATGCCATGGAAGTTGAGCAAATTTGTGGGGAGAATCTTGTGTGGTTCCACTTGAATTGATGTAGCATTATTTTCTAACACTATATGATGGATATAAAACAACAAATGGGCCACCATCTACTTTCCATTATGATGGTTTCTATGCTCTCCATTTACACTACCATGAAAAATTGTGAGCATCATAAAGATAATTATTGTTTTATAGTTTATTGATGATAAGATATAACCAAAATTATGAGATGAATAATGGATTATAAAGAGTGAAATTGCATGTGTATATATGTGAATGGAGAACATAGTTTAGTTGGATTTTATAGTATCTACGAGATGACATTTACATGAGATAGTATTTAGGAGATGACATTTGCATGAGAAAGTCAAGCAAAGACATGGTAAGGATCTTGAAAACATGTATAATCTTTTGATGCATACCAATGTATTTATTTTCTAAAAGGATTTTTCAATCAAATCATTGAAAATGAACTATTAGTTTGGAAATGAGCACCGTCTACTTTCCATTATCATGGTTTCTATGCTCTCCATTTACACTACCATGAAAAATTATGAGCACTATCAAGATAAGCATTGTTTTATAGTTTATTCATGATAAGATATAATCAAAATTATGAGATGAACAATGGATTATAAAGAGTGAAATTCCAGGTGTATATATGTGAATGGAGAATATAGTTTAGTTGGATTTTATAGTATCTAGGAGATGACATTTACATGAGAAAGTCAAGGAAAGATATGTGGTAAGGATCTTGAAAACATGTATATTCTTTTGATGCATATCAATGTCTTTATTTTCTAAAAGAATTTTTCAATCAATTCTTTCAAAATGAACTATTAGCTTGAAATAAGCACATGTTAATTCATAGTCTATGTTACATTGCGTGTGCTAGAATTTCGACTTGTCCAGGAATAGGCCCATTTTGGGAATCCTAAGGGATGGAAATGAGGAACCAAATTTAAACCTCCCTTGAATAAGTGTACAGACATACCAATCGCCTTTAATTTGTTGGCTAATATTGTATTCATATCCAAACAATTTTATAGACTAGTTGTCAATTATTTCTTAGTTGATTCTAAATTAATATCTAGACAAGAAAATTAGTTCTTTCACCTACAAATTGATGTTTTAACATTTATGATCCTGCAATCCAAGTGTGCCTCTTTTTTGGACAAGTGATAATACCCTATGATTTTTTTAGTTTGATATTATTTGATTCAAAAAGTTGTATGGTTTTCAATTATTAGTTTTCTATTTTGTAAAGTATATGTGATAGTGGGGTGCATACTTTGTTTAAGCATATGTTTGGCTGCTTTGATGTTACTCCTTTTTTATTTTAGTGAGAGTGAGGAGATGGATATGAATTTGATGGAAACTTATGTATGTCAAGTGATTTTTAAGTAACATTTCTTTCAAATTAAACATACAAAAAATATTAAAATAATTTGATGATCGTTGGCAAGAAGAATGGGGAAGTATAGTTCAGAGATCTGTACCCCAGGATCTTTTGTATAGTTAGTTTATACCCCAGAGGACACAGTAAGAGAAATAAAAAATTGTGATAGGATTCTAGAAGGAATATTTAATGCATATAATATCAAAAACAAAAGAAGCATTCATACATTCATTGCACATATATGCAATCCTTATAACTCCTTTATATTATATCATTATCATAATCATATGTAGCTCTTAGTTTCTGCTTATATACATATATCCTATATAACTCATATCTTCAACTTTCTATATACACACATGCACATATATCTTCCACATATGATTTTCATTCCATAAATACATACATTCCCTTGAAGGGACATGACTCCTAATTACAACTAATGCCTATTTTTCACTCCACAAACTTTTTGTTGTAGCCTAAAGTATGTTCTAACCCTATCCTTGATCTACTAACATCACCCCCCTTTTAAAATGATGTCTTGTCCTCAAGACATAATGCTTAGTTGGGTAGGATTCCCTTGTATTGTACCTTGAATCTCATGAGGGTTGTAGCCCAATGTGCCTATGCCTGTAGCAATGCACCCATTTGTCCTTAGATATGAGCTATGTGAGTTCTACCTCTTGGAGATCAGTTGGAATTGAGATATTTTGTGCCATCTACTTAGCTTCCTTTAAAATTATTTGGAGAAGTCTCAACTGAATACTGATTGTCTCGCTCAACTGTTTTATTTTTTCATACACCCAGGTTCATGTTGAGTGTGGAGCTATTGTAGTTGGTTGTGGATAGTATCAGCTTGATCCCTTCTAGCTCCAGACGATTCTTGAATGTAGAAGTTGTGAAATCCAACTTCACAGAACCCAAAGATCACTTGCATGCAAATAACCTATCACAGAAGAAGATATTGGAGACAAAAAAACAAGGGTGCTCTGAAAGCTGAAAATGTATTAATTAGAGGAAGTAAAAATACAATGAGATCAATCCTTAAAAAAGGATATCATGCAAAACCTAAAAGAAACCCTAGAATAGGTAGACATTTAATAATTAATATAATTATTAAATGTCACAATATGCAAACTAAAGGTAAAATCTTAAGAGGGGAATAAAGGCAACTTAATTAACATAATTAAGTTAAAACCTTTACTCTAACACCCCCCTTAACATGAGCAAGAGTGCAGCTACAAACATATGCAAAAAAGAAAAGGTAACTACAATGCATGAAAGTAAACATGGGTCCCGGCAACTAGGCCTGATCAGGTACCCATTTACAAAAGCAAGCAAACTAAATGAAACGGGGTAAAGGAGAAAACCCAGTGGGAACAAAAATCTTCCCCAAAATAGAATGCAAAGAAGGAATCCAATGCACTAATGAAAGAAGGATAAGAGGTGGATTACATGATACCCACTATAGACAACTTCTATCATATAATTACATGTACAATGATCTTCATAAGAGAGATAGAAAGAGAGAAGAAGGCCCCCCCACAATGAAGAAACTCCTGTCACAATGGTAGATGCCTGATGTAGAATCCAAAAGGAGATCATGAAGCAACAAATGATATTCCTCCCCTTGGGAAGAAATAAATCCAAAGGACAATGTCGAAGAAACCCTGTGAAGAGTGATGAACCAATTTGTCTCAAGATGAGTGCCATGATCGAATGTTCAAGAACCTCTCTGTCTGAACTGAAACAAATGATGTCAAATCCAAACTGATGTAGAGAATCCTGAAATGCAACCTCTAAATGCATTGATAATGGTGGGTGAATAGTGATAACATGACTGTCAAGGTAAAGGAGATGAATGTCCTCATAAGAATCCTTCAAATCTGTAATATAAGACTCAACAAACAAGAAAGATATGTCTGAAACATAAGAGTCCAAAGTAGCTATGTCTAGAATATGTACGATTCTCTGTTGCACTGAATCAAGAACAATAGGAGATGATGACAAAGTCTCAGTTTGAAGAGTAGGAACTGTGAGACAAGCCTCTGATCCATCGAAACATGTAAGGGTGTCTAAATACTCAAGATCCTCTAAAGTATCATTATCAAAGGGTGTATTCTCTCTCCAAGAAATGGCTAAGAGATAATCTGAAGTAGGATCCTTTGGGAATGAGATTAGGGTCTCCAAAGATCTCCCAAAGACGTGTCCAAAGTGGGTGGGGACAAAAAATGTCCGATATAACCCACACAATGTCATTATCAACACTAGACAAGATAAGTCCTACTATGTGATCTCTAATGATATCCCAAGCTAATTTTCCCTCTGAAGTGGTTGGTTTAGGTATGAGATCATACAAACAAGGAAAAATATTAAGCCACCTATAATGTGTAAGTATACCCTTTGCCCATGACTCATAATTACCCCATTCCAGAATAACAACTGAAGGGTGAGTAGAAAAACTCATTATACTCACTCAAATGAAAAAATCAGATACTAAAACTCTCAGGAATCATAAATCATATTAATCTAAACCGTCCAACGCAAACATAACCCATGTAGGTGCCAAAATGTCCAAATAATTATGCAAAGTGTAAAATCAAACAAAGCTGAATAAAATTTACCTAGTAAACTTTCTGATAAAATAGACTGCAAATCTAGAAAGATCACTGAAACACCTTTCCAATGCCTATTCGTTTGTGCAAAATAGAGCTCAGATGCAAAATTTACGCCTTTGAGAGTGCGGAAACCATCATCTAACTTTGACTAGAAAAAAATGCACAAAAATAGCAAACTCGCACCATTGGATAGTGCCCGAAACCAGCTTTCTGACAATATCTCGTTTGCCTGATTTTGACACCGTATGCCCAAGATATGACCATTTTACTAAAATGTGCTCATTTAAGAATTAAACCAAATATTTTATTAATTTAAAGATTAAAAAATTAATACAATATTCGGTTGTACCTTCATGGCATGAAAACCGAGGCTGCACGGAAATTGATAGAGCACGAAAATTGAGGCAAAATGGCATGAAAAATCAAAGCAGCTCAAAAATACTCTATGTACCAAAAAATATGGCATGAAAATCAAGGCAAGCTGGGACGAAAATCGAGGCATTCGTACAGATTTTTCTGGCAGCGTTTTTGAAAAACCCCAAAAACTCAAAAAAATCAATTTTCAGCAAACCCTATAACATTTTATATGAAAATATGGATTTTTGGGTCTTCTGAGCGCAACCGTAAGGTCCATTTTGCACCAGCATGCACCGTTTGAGAGATCAAGGTCAAATTTTCCTTAAAAAAATGATGGAAAAACCCTCTGATCTGGCAAAAAACTGTCATAGTTTGAAACCCTTGCACAGAAAAAATCACCGTGAGGAAATATCTTTAAAAGACGAACAGGTAGCCACAGGTCTGAAGCTTTGATACCATGTAGAAGTTCTAAAATCTAAATTCATAGACCCCAAAGATCACCTGCATGCAAATAACCTGTCACAAAAGAAGACATTGGAGACAAAAAAGCAAGGGTGCTCTGAAAGCTGAAAATGTATTAATTAGAGAGAGTAAAAATACAATGAGATCAATCCTTAAGAAAAGAGATCATGAAAAACCTAAAAGAAACCCTAATAGGTAGACATTTAGTAATTAATATAATTATTAAATGCCACAATATGCAAACTAAAGGTGAAATCTTAAGAGAGGAACAAAGGCAACTTAATTAACATAATTAAGTTAAAACCTTACTCTAACATTGAATAGGGTCATACACCACATGTGCTATCTGATCTTCTATATGAAGTATCTGGGTGCAACATCCTTTTGTTGTGTTGGGCCATTGAAGACAAAATTGATACAGTACCTCATCCTCTTGGATGTTGTCTCCTAGTTATTTTATCGGTGCTTCTAGTTGGGAGTGGGTTGTGGTGTATCACTTTGTGTAATCCTCTATTTTTTGTTTTGTCAATTCTTGTTGGTCCTCTTCTCTTATATGTTATCTTTATCAGAGGCCAACTCTTCCTATAGGTTGTTTACTAATTGCTTGAGTTGTTGTGGCCAGGGAATGGATGTATCCTAGGCAAAATATGGACTGACCCCTTGTAATGTATCCATATCCTCTTGTGTATTTTCCTTGTAGAATTTCTTCTTGGGAGGTAGCATGAAAAATATCCCTTAATTGTATCTTTTGGAGGGATGACATACTAGACAAGTCAACCTATGACCCCACCATTGGCATTTGCAGCAACTATAGTGATGGTATTGGCTACAATTGATGTTGTTATGTAAGGAAATTCTTGATGGATTTGACTATAGAAGTGGATGTGGATGTTCTTCCAATGGAAGTATCTATACTCTTGTCAAATTACAATCCCCCAAGTTATTTTTAGGTGGACATTTCTCAGGGGAATTGGTTTTAGGGGGATTCTCCCCTTGTTCCTTGGTATTTTGGTCCATCTCCTCATATATCTTCTTATTTATGTCTTTGGTCTCTTTTTAGATCTTCTCTATTTCTTTTAGATCCTCCACCATGAGAATGTCTACTCTTTGTTTTGTGCAAAGCTCTTGGGCCTATGCTTGGGCTAGTGTCTATTTTTTCTCCTTGGTGAGGTTGGGGTTGACTTTTGAAATTGATTTGTCTCTTATCTCCTCTTCTCTCACAAGTGCCTTAGCCTACTTTGCCCTTATGGCTACCACAATCTCTTTTGGAAACTCTACCATTGCATCATATAGTACTTGTTGGAATGATTCATATACTTGACCAAGAATTCAATATTTTTTTCTTTGTTTTATTTATTTATCTCCTTGTATATTTGTAGTAGCTGTGGTAGCATACCATTTCTTACAATTGCATTGTAAGTCACACCAAGATGTCAATGGGATCTTTTATTTACTCTAGAGTTGTTTCTGAAGTAGGTGTCAAAGTATTCTATCGTCTTTTCCTCTTCTTAAGAGGTTTCTCCTCCTCAGTTGTGTCCTTTTGTATTTTTCTTTTGGCAATTTGTTCATGCCTTGCCAATTATCTTGTTTAGTTCTTCACTTTCCCCATGCATGTGGATGATAGGGGGAATTCATATTGTGTGCTGCCATGAAATTCTAAAGTAGTTCCTTTATTATCTTTCACAAAGTGTTTTCCTTGGTCACTCACTATACTTAGTGGACATCCATATCTTGTGATTATGTTTTCATAACTTGAAACTTCATGATCTTCTTTGCGGTACAATATTTTTTGGTTCCACTTCCACCCACTTTGTAAGGTATTCCACTCTTGTTATGATGAGTCTTGCTTTTGAGTGTTTTATCAAAGGCTCAATCGATCCTATGAAGTCTATTATCCATTTTTCAAATGGATTTTTATCTAATACTAGTCTAAGTGACATTTCATCCCATGTGGTATGTTTCCCTACCCTTTGGAAAATATCACATCCTTTTGTACATTCCCTTGCATATTTATGAAGAGTTGGCCACCATAAACTTACAAGTTGTATCCTTCTAGCTGTAGTTTCTCTAAAGTTATGTCCCCCTACAACTCCTTCATGTGCTTATTTTAAAATTGCATTCATTTCATGTTCGTATACCACCATTTTCAAAATATCATCTCTCGCAAGATGGTGTCGCTCTCCTTCTACCAAGGCTTATAGTGCAACCCTCCACACCTGCGATTTTTTATCTTATGGTGATAGATCCTTCGAAAAATTTCTTGTAGAAAGAAAAATGGAAATATATTCTAGCTTCTCTAGTACCACAATGATGTGGAATAGGTGTTTATCAGGTAAATGTTCTCCCTAGGTATCTAGTTCTTCTCTAGTTTCAATTCATGACAAATAATTTGGTCCTTAATTATTCTTCTCAGGTTTTAATACCATAATTTTATAATCAAAATCTTGAAATAACAATAAACCTCTACATATGCATCCATGGATTACTAGTTTATTAAGAACATATTTCAGTGGTTCATGGTCTATAAAGGATGTAAATGGTGTGGAGAGAAAGTAGTGAATGTATTTCTATAATGCATACACCATAGCTAGTGCTTCTCTTTTTGTAGTGGTATAATTCCTTTCTATAACAAATAATTTTGTACTAGTAAATGCAATAGGGTGGTCTTTATTCCCTTTAGGTTGGGTAATTACTACTCCTATGACAATACTGAAAGTGTCTAAATGCACATGGAAATGGTTGTTCTAATCCAAAAATATGAGAATTGGTGATTTCATAATCTTTTGTTTTAATGTATCAAATACTTTTTGAGACTCTTCATTCTATTGAATATTCCTACCAGTTTTCTTCTTCAATAGATCTTCTAGTGGTGTAGCAATACCAAAATATCCCTTTATAATAAACTTTCTACGGTATCTTGTATAGCCTAGAAATATCTTAACTTCTGGTGCATTTCTAGGTGGCGATAAGTGTAGTATTAGTGCAGCTTTCATAGAGTCCACCATTAATCCTTCTTTTCATATTATGCATGCCCTAAAAGGGTCCCAAAGGGTACCGTAAAGCTAAATTTATTAAAATTTAGTGATATTTGCATGCTTTTGCATCTATTTAGCATCATGCATAGTACTTGTACATGATATTTCACTAGGCCATAAACAATCCAATCACCCTAGTAAATTTCTATAAAATCATGTATGAAGTATTTGAAGGTGTTAATCATTATTATACTAAATATTGGAGGGGCATTTTTTAGCCCAAGAGGCATCACAATGTACATATATGATTTTGTATAGGCATGAATTTGCACCCCTTACGAAAATTCCCCTTTTACCTTCCCTCACCTTAGAAAATCAAACTCAAAGGTGAAGATCCACCTAAGCCCACTGCCTTCATTCTACTTGGCATCCTTTTTGTGCGTCGGCAGATGAGTAACTGTCAAGGATGCTCGTGTGGCGTGTAGACATCTGTGCAGCATGCAGATTTATGCTCAGTGCGCTTATGCCTCTAACAGATTCCTATGTCTGGAGCCTATAGAGGCATTACCATTCCCATTGGGAGTTGACTTGTAATTCCTTCTTCAGTCGACCAACCCAAATATGATCATTTTCTTCCCTCTTTACTTCATAGCCACTATTCGTTCCTTTCATTTTCATCTTTGGAACTCTCCATCCTTTCTAGCTCTCTCTTCACCTTCTTGAGACTCTTTGAGTCCTTCTACAATCTATTCACAAGCTCCAAGAAGCTTCTTCACTATCTCTTCAATATCAAGCAACACCTTACAATTCATACCAGCAACATCAACACTCCATCACTTCAGTAGAGCAAGTGTGGAATGAAACACCATTGCCATAGAGGCTTGAGTTCCTCTCATTCTCTCCCCCACTAGGCTTCCCCCACTAGCCTTGAGTGCTTTGGGCAGAGGTGGTAATCTTTCACTCCTCTCCTCTATTATTTGGTTGAGTAGCATAACACTGTTTTGTAGTGATTTTGTGTTTACTTCATTTCCTATGTTTCTCTCTATCTATCTGGCTATCCATGGAGGTGGAAACACCAAAATGAGGGTTTGATTGAGGCAAACCCCTATACAGCCCCAAAAATTTATCTCTCTTTTGTGTAGGTATTGGAGACTTTTTCACAAGCTAGAGGCTTCATCACTCTCACAGTTGTAAGCATTTATTTTCCCTTCTTCTCCTCATTTTTATCATTTCTATTTCAGTCTATTTCAGTTTTATCACATTCTATCACTTTATCGCATTCTAGAAGTTCTCAACAATTCTAGAGTAGAAGCATTCGCTTTGCCATTCTCTGAGATAAACTCACTTTCTATTCCATATGAGATGCCATCGCACCTCTGGGATGCCAGTGTGCCACTTTGTCATCCATGTTTTGCGCTTTCATCCTTTGGCCGAGAGCCTGTTGGTTTGTCCAGAGAATCTCTATGGCCTTCTCTTTCTGGTTCTAGAACTCTCACCACTATTCTTTGAGGTAGTTTAGGGCAGTTCACCTTGTGAGGCTCTCTGATTGAAGAGAACTCGTGAGTAGAAAATCCCCCTTCTCTACAAATTCCCAAGCTATTGTAAAAGTGGTTTTACATTGATCCTCCTCGTTTATCTTAGCTTGATGATATCCAGAGAAGCCATTAGTAAATGAGTAGATCTCTCTTCCCACAACTAATTATAAAATTTATTTAGTGAATGGTGTTGGCAAGGTATCATGTAGGTGAGATTTGTTCAACTCCATGAAATCTACACATATCCTTATCTATTTAGTTTTCTTATTTTGGACCATCATAGGACTTATCCAATTAGCATCTTATACTAGTTTAATGATTCTGATAGCTAGCATTTTGTCTATCTATATATTGAAATTTCTATTCATGTTTGGATTCAATCTATAGGTACTTTTTCAGACCAGTTTAACACCTTCCTTCAACTAGATTTTGATCATTCCTACCTAGATTATTTGAGTCCCTTTATTTTGTGAAGGTTTTAGGGAATAAATCCTAGAATTCTGAGAGGGTTTCTACTTTTTGGGCTACTACTTTTTCATCCTAGTAGTTCCCTATTATTGCCATCTTCTGATCCCCTTTTACCACAATATTTTCCTCCTTTAGTTTGATGGGGTCATTATAGTATTTCTTCTTAGGTTCTATGGATTCTTTTATTTCCCTTTTTCCGTGGTCTATTTTTATTTTTGGGGTTTTCTCTTCTTCATCATTTTATACCACAAAACAATGTTTCTTTGTATTGGTTACTTCCTATTCCACCCAATTAATGTACATATATATACAATTTCTTCTTTGGGTAGTGTGGAAGGAGGTTGCAATACAACAATTTTTTGATCTTCTTCTAAATTGAATATAATATCCTTCATATGAAGTAATGTGGTATGTATTTAAGGATTTTTACTTGAAAATTAAAAAGGTATGGAGGAAATTTGTTGTTACTTCATCACATATTTTAGTTTCTACACTTCTCTCTTGGTCAATGTATCAAATTTTTCCCATCAGGTTAAGTGTCCAGTAGAACAATTGGATCTATATATTCTATCATCATACTCATATCTTTCTTCCAAAAAGTATATATATATTGTGTAAATGGTGTTGTATATCTATGTATTCTCCTACTTTTGATAGGAATCTTTCTTTTATCAAGGTTTTGAAGGTTTCCCATTTGATAATTGTGTGCTTATGTGTTTTATACCAACATGTGGAAATACAAGTAAGGGTATGTGGTAGTATATCAAGTCTGTAGGTTTCATTTGGGAAGGTTTATTCGATTTGTATTAGGTATGCTAGTAAGTCTCCTACTCCAAAATATTTGGGTAACTTGATGTTTAAAATTTCACATGAAATGTGGTTAACTTGATGAGTAACTCCATCTTCCTCTTTCTCTCTATGTGGTATGTTTTTTGTGGATGGTTCTTCTATTGGTGTCTTTCTTACCATAAATATCATTTCGGAGCCAAATATTCTATGAGAATATGCTTCTGGTTCATCTTGTAGCCATTCTTCTAGTAAAGTTTTACTATCTATGCTTCCATCGGTTTCATATATCTCCAATTCCCTTTCTAAATTGGGTTCTTCCCAAATTTTAGTTGTAGGTAGCTTAGTTATGGTGTTCAACCTTTTTTCATCATCATCACAGTCCTCTGTATTTACCTCATCTATGTAAGTTTCATCTTGATTCTTCCCTAAGGGGATGTGTACTATATTTTTATCATCTGGAAATGAAATTTATTCCTTCTTTCATCTATTGCTCCATGTGAGTCTACAAACCATCTTAGTCCTAGAAGTAAAATAAATGAATCAAATGTTTCTTTAATTGAAACTACCTCAAAATCTATAGTTTGTTTTACTCCTTTAACATTCACTTCCACTTGTCTCCAAGTACCTAAGGTTTTCATTATGGAACCATCCACTAGACTGATGTTGCATGGGGTAGGTTTTGGTGCAATTCTTCCTAGGTATTCTCATATCCCTTTGGGATTCGATTGATATCTGCCTCTAAATCAGCCATTACCCTAGAGATCTTTTGATTATGGATCCAAAGGTTAATCATGGCAGGCCTAACTTTCTAGTGTTTCCCTATTGTCCTGACTTGTGCAATGAATTTCTTAATTTAGTATTTAGTAATTTTTTAAACTTTAATAGTAAGTCATTTTCCCTTGCCATCTATGCTGATTTTTTCAATATCCTTCTTGATTTGAGAAAAACCCATTTTTCTCTTTGTCCTTTCCTTGTTTTTCCTTAATTATTTTCCTAGCTTGTTCTAAGATCTAATCATGTTGTTACTTGGTGGGGTATAAATTTTCTTCCCCTTTCGAGCTTTCTTTTTATATTGGTACAACCTACTATTTTATGGAGTTTATACCTTGTCTAGTGACTACTATTGTTTTTCCCTTTTTTATTGTTCTAGGGTCTTTGAGATACTCATATCTGATGCTAATTTCTTTTGTGGTGTGTCCTTCATCCTTTACTATCTTCTGGAATCTCCTCATTTCTTCTTCCAAATTCTTAGGGACCTTCTAGAAAATTTTCTTTGTTTGTATTAGAGATTTATGGTTCATCAATTTGAGTTTGCAATGATGTGATTTTATAATATTGATACACCTTTTCAAAATTGAAGGCATAATGATCTTATTGGCTATAGAATCCATATTTTTTTCTTCTTTCCCCCCATTATTTGGTTGCAAAGTGTCTCAATTTTCCACAATTCAAACATGTAGAATCTACTTTCCTTCCTCTTCCTAAGTCTTAGCCTCTTCATTTGTAGAAAAAACTATTGTTATTGTATTGCTCCAGGTTTAGCCTATTATTTGAATTTTTTTCATTTTGTTGCCATGGTGGTGCTTTGTATCTAGTATTTGATGCAAATAGTTCACTTTCTACCAATCCTTTTACATATGCCAGTGTGTGTTGGTCATTATTTGTGACTATGGTGAGATCTTCTCTTAACCAAAATAACTATGATGGAAAGTATTCATTATCGTGGTCATCCCACTCTCCACACATTCTATAGTAGAATAAATTTACTTTATTAGGTACTATCCAGCTCGGTTTACGCATAATGCATTGGATTTCTTTTCCCCCAATTATTTTGGACATTCATTTATAACATGGTCTGTTCTTCCACAATAAATGCACCATATGCTAGGCCTAAGTGTGTACTTGTCTCTTCTGGCCATTATGTCTTGTTCAAGCCTTAACTATTTGACACTTGTCTATCTTGTTTATGTCATGCTTGGTTTTCAATCTGGTACATGAATGTAACCAATTTTGGATATGTATTGAAATTTCTTCCATCAAGTTCTATTCTTATTTCTGATAGTTCTCTAGGGATAAACCATTTGATCATTTGTTTATTGCTTTGAGGTTCTTCCTGGCGTTTAACGACCTCTTTGAATATCTTATCAAATTCTTTGATTGGTTCATCTTCATTTTGTATTAGTTCTTGGAGTTTACTTACTCCTTCTGTAGGTAATTCCGTTGTGGCAATATTTGCTAGGAAATATTGCTTCACTATTTCTTAGTTATTTTTATAGTTTGGATAGTTCTTCTAGTACCATTTGTGGAAAAAATTGCTAGGAAATCCCTCTTCACTATTTCCCAATGTTTTTTTATAGTTTGGATAGTTCTTCTAGTACCATTGTAATATGAACAAACAGGATGGCTTCACAGGAAAGCAAATTGTCTTATGCAAGGTGGCCATATAAAAGTTATTGTAAATGAAAAATAGTGTAAGGTACATTCAAAGGTGTTTTTCTTAATTCATGTAAGGTCTCAACCTAGGGAACATCATGCCAAATGTCTCCAAGAGAGAACCAATCAAAGAATAGAAGATTCACAACTTAGGGAATCCCCTCTGCTTGGCATTTCTACTAAGAGGAATATAATATGCTAAGAGAGATCACACTCTTGAAGGAAATCATGCCCAATGTAATCACAAAGAGAAAGACACATTACATGAAGTAAGAAGACCACACAATGAAACATGATCTATAATTGAAATGCAAAAGAATAATACCAATGTATGCCACCACTTTAAAGAAATTGTTAAACACAGTACTGTGAGCAATTACTTTAAAGTAGAAGACATGAGAGATTATTCGAAAAGCCATATGCCTGATGAAACTACATCATGAATAAAGGGTTTCCCCAAAAATTTAATGTTGAACATAGAAAGAAAATAATGTCACATGTGAGCCAACTTAAGGCATGTCGTGCACATCCCAAGCTTTCTCTTGTATATACATGGAAGGTGGTCAACTAGCTAAAAGAGAAAATGACAAGTGTCATATGAGGACAAGGCTTCCTAACCCATTGTCCCTATTTAGTGTAGGACAAGGATGAGTTGAGATGATTGATGAAAAATTAGTATCAATTAGAGGAACAAGGTGCTTCAACATAAGGAAGAGCACCACAATCCTTAAGATGTTGAATTTTATCAGTCAAAGCTTTACATTCATTATTAGACTGGCCATGAACTCTATGATATGCACAAAATGAATTCTTGTAGTAAAATTTCTTTCATGTTCTTAGAGGGTTCTTAGAGGGAGAGATACCAAACGATCTTGGGGGAGTCTCAACAAGATACTCTCTTGATCAAAAGTAGAAGATGTTCCTTTTCTTTTGCAACAAAGATATCTCTTGCTTGGTACAAGGTGTCATACTTACACAAGACTCTTTAGATTTCTATATTTTTTACTCTTCTTTAAAGGAGGGTGAAAAATCTAAAAATTTTGAATCATTAGTGTTTTGTGTGATAACATTGATATTAAGCGAGGATTTTTTTTTTTCTTTCGTTGCTTTTGAAGGACAAAAACCAAGACCGCTAGTTGTTTCTTGTGTGTTAGGATCTATGGGGACATTCATACATTGTTCTCTAGCACCACATCCTTTTCCACTATAACCAATTTGTTTCAAAATTTCATAATCTCTTCCATAAAGCTTTTTCATTTCTTCTAGATTCAATGGTTTCTCATAACCAACTTCATCAAATTTGGTCATGTATGTTGTCTTCTCTTCTAAAGTGGTTGAGGTGGATGCTTTCAAATATTTTGTTGAATTTTATGCCATTAATGCTTTTTATTTTCCCTTTTTGGACTCATTTGTTATGATCTTGCGTTGTCCCATGAATGTAGGTGTAAAATCTAAGGAACCCAAATCATCTTCCAATAGCTTCGTGACTTCCTGAAATATAATTTTATTTTTCTTTCTCTTCCACAAGTTCCACTTGTGTAGTTGGTGTCAATGTTTTTAAAGGATTTCCCTTGCCTTTCTCAATGTTAAAACAATGGTTTGGTTCAAGGTCGGATTTGATTGTATACACTTTGTTGTTGTAGACATACTTCATTATAAGATGAAGAGTTGAAGGCACCACATTCATCTCATTAATCCATGGTCTTCCTAAAATAAGAATATATGAAATATCATGAGGCATAACATGGATAGGAGTTTACAATGTGGCCTTTCCAACTATAATAGGCAAAGTGATCACACCAAGCAATTGTTTTCCTACATTGTCAAATCCTCGAATCGATAGGGAATCAAGCTCAATTCTTGATTTATCCACACCAAGCTTATCCAAAAGGGTTACACTAAACACATTAAGATCTGAGCCATTCTCAATAAGGGTTTGCTTTATCCCTATCCTATTGAAGATAACTATTATCATGAAGGATTCACTTTTCTTTCTCACTTCCAAGGGAGGTAACTCACTTTGATGAAAGGTAATATCAATGTTAACCACATTCATTCCTTGAATTAGAGTTGCTACATCACTTGCATTTGTACTAGAGGGAACCAAAACTTGTGGCAAGGCCATTTGAAGCATGGTATGATAACTAGCTGAAACTTGAATAAGATCCCATAGGGAAATATTAGCAGGAGCATTCTTAATTTGTTCAAAAAGATCATACTCATTTCCATTATGTAAAGGAAAATGAGGTGCACTAGGCAAGATAGGTTGAGTTAATGGGAGGGATATTTTGGAGTTGTTTGTCTTGGTTGTAGATTTTTTCTTTTGGTGTATGTATGAGCAATGGTATTGTAACTTGGTTGATGAGAAAAAATATCATTATCAAGTTGTCTTGTAGGTGGTTGTAAGATAAGCGCAAGTTTATTTTGATCTTGTGGTGAGAAAGGATATGGGCTAAGTTGAGGCTTGGGTGGTCTAATAATTAAAGGATTTGTAGGTGGTCTAAGGATTAAAGGACTCAAGAGAGTTCTAATGTTCATACCCTCAACACACTTATCCTTATTTTCATGATTTCTTAGTTAAGGGAGTCTAATATCACTTCATCACCTTCATCTAAGGAAGCCATATCACTATTATGAATGTGATATTTTTCTTAAACCATGATATCTTCCCTAGTAGGAGAGTTTTTAGGAGGGAAAAAAAATAGATGCTCATGGAATTCAAAGTTTGGTTCTTCTAAAATAACCTCATCACAAGTAGGGGAGTTATCAATGGTTTAATTTTATTGCTTATCGATGATGGCATTCTCTTGTTCAATAATTTTTTCCCTAGGGGAAGAGAGACAAATAGGACTCTCATAACTCTCATTGGTCTGATCTTCTAACACCAAAATATCTTCTTCACAACTAGGAGAGATATTGGGAGAAGACCAAATTTGATTTTCATGATTATCCACCATTGTATTCTCTTTCATTAAAGAATTTTCATAGGTTTGGGGGATGAACGTTTTCTTGACATGCTTAGAAAGATACGATACTAACATTGTGTGACCAAAAATGAAAACTACTTCTAACCATCTTATGCAATATTGCAAGAATGTAGAAAATGAGTATCCAAAGATGAAAACTACTTTTATCCAATTTATGCAAAACTTCAAGAATACAAACAATGTGTATCCAAAAATCAAAATCACTTTTATCAAACTTATGCAAATCTTCATGAATGTAAACATTGTGTATGAAAAAGTGAAAAGTACTTTTATCCATATTATGCAAAGTTTCAGAAATGTAAACATTTTTAGATATGATGATTTTTTCTACTGAAATGGGTATGTGCAGGATCATCATGGAAAAAGCAGGCCCTTAAGTGGTGATGAAAATTCAGAAAATTAGATTTAGGCAACTTGACGTAAAAATTTGAAATTAAGTTATCTATATTATTTCAAAATACGTAAGAATGGAATCTATAGAAAATTGAATGTAGTTTCTAAACTACTAGGTTAATTTTAATAAAAAATCTATTTGGTGAAAATTTGAAATTTTAATGTAGTAGTACTTAAATTTCAAGGAAAAAATAAGTAGGTGTTTGTTTGACCACCCTAACCACAATAAAATGATAATATTTTTTTATAATATTTTAGATGTGAGTATAGGACTCATGTCCCGATGTGATCCATATTTTTTTGTAATTTTTTTCCAGGTAAATAATTAATTATGATTTTTTTATTACAACTTTTAAAAAATATAAAAACTTGTATGTCTGACCACCTTAACTTAGTCAAAACTTCATGAAATTCATTTTTTTTTTAATCCTATAGTATGTGAAGCATAGAATGTGACACATGTTTTGGATTCAAAAAATATGATACTGTTTAAAAGATATAGATGTTTTCAATTAGCCTATCAATTAGGGATTTAGTCGTAATTCAAATAGAAAATGAATAATAATTATATATTAAATTTTAAGTAAAGCATAATTTATATTGGTGGAAAGCTGAGAATCTCCTTTAAAAACCATTTTTGTTTCATCAATTTTTGGTAAAAAAAAAGTCATCATCTGGATGGGCCATCATATCACTTACATATCGCCACTTTTTGGCCCATCATGATCAAGACTGCACATACCCAAATGATTTTGGAATGATTCAAAAATGGCTACACTAAATGGATGATTTTGACCTAGATGCATAAAACATAAGTTCCTGAAACTTTCCAAACTAATACTATAGGTTACTAGCAAACCAAGGAAGTATAGAAAACAACAAAAAAGATCAGAAAAGTTGGTTTTTGTAGGCCTCCAAGGACTCATTCACCCAGATGGGTGTATCAGTCCCACTTTTTCACAAAGTTTCTTGCCAAAATGTAGATTCAAACCTGATCAAGGACTAATACACCTAGCTAGGAATATGAGTCCTAGTTAGTGATTTTGGAAGGTTCAAATATTGAAAATAAAAGAGTATAGAATACTCAAAAATCTGGAAAAAAGATCTGTACAAGGAACAAATCGCGTAGGTGGGTGAATGAGTCCCAATTAGGGTTTTTAAGCCTGAATCAAAAAAAATTGAGTTGATTTTAATGTGTCTAGGTTGTGTGCTCAATTGACTATTTTCAATTATAGATTTTCAATGAAATTGAATGATGCAAAATGCAAAAATACAACCTATATATGCACTTAGTATTTAGAAGCCCTAAATGAAATTCAACTAATGCAAATCTAATGCAAAGTTAATGCAACCTGGATCTAGGGCTAGACAATGTTCTCCAAATCATAAATTAAAGGGTACAAAGGTTGGGTTCACCAAAATGAACAAAAGGGAAATAGGATAGGTGCTCCACCTTTTGGGAGATGAAACTTGGACCTATTTCACACTTTAGTTCATTAGGAAATCTAGATCCCTTAACCAAGTGACTCGATTGAGGAATGCTTAGGGGATTTCTATTGTAATTAGATGGGGTTTCACCATTAAATGAAGCTTCAAAGGAGACATGCAAACACTTATGAACAAATCCTAGAAAATTGAAAGCATGAAATTAGATTGACAAACATAATGGAACAAAAAACTACTTGGATGAATGGAGAGGCCAAAACAAGGTCTGCAAATCAGAAAATGTTCTTTTTGAAATATATTGAGACTAAAATGCTAGGTTGGGTGTACGAGTCTTGCAACAGGGTTTCTGGGTAGAATTTGTAATCTTCTGATGATTGACTAGGATTTGTAGAAATATGGAAAAAAGGGCTATACAAGGACTCATATGCCTAGGTGAGCGATTTAGTCCCATTACTAGGGTTTGACTAATACTTCTATAACCTCTAGTGATCTTTTGTAACTTTTTTATTTTTCGATCTTCAAGTTCAAAAGTCTTAATTCTGGTTTGTAGGTGAGTTTCCATGAAAATGAAAGCTTCTTGACAACTTTGACAACTTTTGCAACTTTTCCTTCAAAGGATCTTCAAGCTCCAATTCACCTAGATCTGCAAACACCCATCAAGAGAGAATTTTTTTGTTTTGTTAGGGAATGGGGATTTGCCTTGGTCAAACCTTGTTTTGGTAATTAAACCTTCAAATGAAATAGAAAATCATGAAAGAATTATGAATGAACAAATGCAATGTTGCAACTCACCAAACCCTTGAAATAAAATTTGCAAACTTGTATGAAATAGATTCAATGGATGTGGATCTTTATCTCTTGATTTGAATGCTTGAATGCTTGACTTGAATTCTTTCTTGAATCATGAAACCTACATCACAAATGTTAGCTCACAAGCACACATGATGCATGGAGACTTTGACATGATGCTTGAATCTTGAATGTAACTCCAAATGCTTGATGACTTGCTCTTGAATGCTCTTCATCTCATAAAATTTCCTTAGGAATTCTCTCTTGAAAAGCTTAGATGAAATATAATGAAATGACCTTGTATTTATACTTGTTTATGATTAATTCCCTAAAATTACAGCACTACAAGTCAACATTCAGATATTGAATCTAAGGATAATAAAATCCCATCAAGAATTTGAATTAAAATAGGTCCTAGGTTAAAGCGAGACTCATACGCTAGGTTGGGCATATGAGTCCCAGAGGCTTAAACCCGAGACACATACTTAAAAAAGTGTTGTGTTCAATGTAACATTTAAAATAAGGTCCCAAGACCTAGGTGGGACCCATATGCCCAAAGGGGCATATGAGTCCAAGATCCCTAGATCTGGAACACAGCCAAAAACATTACATTATGATTTTCCATTTGTTAAATGTTAAGATTATCCTTAGAAAAATGTATTTAATTAGGCTTGTGGATGAAAATGGGACTAATTAAGGCATAAATGAACCAAATTTTAACAGGGAGGGCCCAAACAAGTGTGAAATTGTAAAGGGATACATTTTTTCTACACTACAAATATATGAAGAGGAGAGGGAGGGAGCGGATGAGAAAGGATTTGATAGAAAGATAAACATATAGGGGTAGAGAGAGATATAGATAGAGGGAGAGATATAGGGGTAGAGAGAGATGAAAAGATAGAGATTCAGAGGCAAATAGATATCAAATTAGAGGTATAATAATAGGGAGAGGGAGAGAGAGGGGGAGAGATGGATGGGTAGAGAGAGAGACATGTGTAGAGATAGAGGGGGAGAGACGAAGTTGAGGGAGAGAGGAAGAGGGAGATAAATAGATAAATAGAAAGAAGAGGGAGACAGATAGAGAGACAAAAATAGAGAGAGGTAGAGATAGAAAATCGGATATGGAGAGAGGGAGAGATAGAGAGAGGGAAAGAGAAATAGGGAGAGATAGAGAGAGGGAGAGATAGAGATAGAGATAGAGATATATAAGAAGAGAAAGAGAGAGAGAGGGAAACAGGTACAAATAGATAGATAGCCAAGATAGGAAGGGAGCGAGAGAGGGTTAGATGGAGAGAGATAGATAGGGGAAGACAAAGTGAGGGAGGGAGAGAAATGGGATTATTTTCCTCTCCTCTCCTCTATCTCTATCTTTATCTTATCTCTTTTTCATTCTCTCTTTCCACCTCTCTTTCTCTCTCTTTTTTTCACTGTATTTGTCTTCCATCCTCTCTCTCATGTTCTTTGTCTTCCTTTTTCTTACTTTATCCTCCTCTCTCTTTCTTAATCTCCATATTTTTTGTTTATATTTGTCTACCCTTTTATGTATTATATATCTAATCTATTATTAAATATAATATAATAAAGATTTTAAATATAACCTAAATAAGAAATATATAAATATTAAAAATATAACATAGTTAATATAAATACATAATTTTATTATATATTAATATTACTAAAATATATTTAATAATTTATATTATGTTAAATTAGAATATGGTATATAATAATAAATAAATATATTTAATTTAAATAAAACATTTAGCTTCAAAATTTAATTTGAACATTAGTGAAGGGTATAATACCTCTCTCTTTAAAAAAATTAAGTTTAATACAAATTAATTTAAATAATAGTATATGTTTAATAATATATTATACTTATTAATTTTATCTTTTTATTTAATCATGTCTAATAATTAATATATAAATAAAGATTAAACATATATATATGTATTTTTAATTTAATAAATAAAATTTAGTAACTATAATTATTATATATATGTTATTTTTTAATATATAATATCAATATTGTAATTTTTAATTTCTTTAATATATATATATATGTTTATTAAACATAATAAGATAAATATAGCTATTATATATGTTATTTTCTAATATATAATATTAATATTGTACTTTTGAATGTTTATATAGTTAACATATATTATAATAAAATATATTATATGTATCTTTTAATTTAATAAATATAATAAAATATCTATAACTATTATATATGTTATAATTTTATAATATACAATGGCGCATGCAGCGAGCGAAGAGCGAATTCCTACCAGGCAAAACAATGAAGGGGAATCCTTGTTTTGTGATGGCAAAGAGCATGAAGATGTAATGACTATTGATTTAACAAAGGAAGCGATGATAGATGTGAAAATTATTGGCGAACTGGCAGTGATTTGCAGAGTCATGGGGCCAAAATATGACTGAAGTAAACTCATAAAATGGATCACCTCCCACTGGAAGAGAGCAGCAATTGTCAAATTCCTTCCTAAAGGTTTTTTTGTGACTATATTCACCTTTACAGAAGATAGGTAGGAAATTCTACAAGGCAGACTTTGGAGAATTGAAAATGGCCGATATATATGGAGATATGGAATCCTAATTTTGATCCAACCAAATTTGATCTGTATAAGAAACCCTTATGGATTCGATTGTATAACTTGTCGCTTGAGTATTGGGTAGAGGAATGCCTTGAGAAAATCAGATGATCATTAGGCACTCTAATGAATGTGGATTCAGAGATTTTGGATGGAAATTCCTATTTATACGCCAGACGCAAATTGCTGCAATCTCCAAGATCCCAAGCAAAATTCAAATTTGTATGGGTGGCAAGCATCGAAGGGTTAAAATTGACATACAAGAAGAAAATGCCTTATGTATGCAATGCGGTAATTGTATGCATAAGGAAACGGAATGTAACCGACATCCTAAGCAGAAGAAGGTTTGGCATCCAAAATGTATGCCAACCACAAATTTGATCACTTGGCCAACAAAGGAAAGCCTGAAGGAAGAAAAAGGTTGTATTTTGGGTAAGGTTATCAAAAATCCACAACAAAAGAACCATAAGGGCATGGTGAAATAGACCTCTATCTCTGCTCCTATATGAAATAATCAACTTGAATGTGGAAGCATGGCGGTCCAAGACCACAATTTAATGGTCTCAAAGTCAGAAGAATAGATTGCAAAGGATAAGTTCAAAGAAGAGGTGACGTTGAGGTAACAGAATTGCTATCACTTGCTTAACCCTTTTGCGAAGAGATAAATGATGTGGCTGAGACAGATGGAACTGAGGAGGAAGATGATCTAGATATTGTAGATCCTAGGCACATAAGCCAGACGACTACAAAATTATTGAACAGAGGCAAAAAAGGTAAGGGGAGGAAGTCGTTAAAGCAGAAGTGTGAAGAAGAGGCAGAAGAAAAGGGTTTGCCAAGCATTAGGGACTTTTTATTATCCAAGGGAGCGAAGATCTCCCTTGGAGGGTGATGAAAGTCCTCACATGGAATGTTAGGGGATTAAACACCCCTAACAAACAGTGCATGATCAAGCGCCATTTGGAGAAGAGTACGGTAGATATAGTACTTTTACATGAGACAAAGATTAATGCAATGGAAGGTGACAAATTCAGTAGTTATTGCAGAAGATAGTCTAGATTCTTTAGCAATGTGGCAGGAATTATGGGAGGGCTTGGAATCCTATGGTCTCCTGACATAGTTGATTGCAACATAGTTGACTCAAACCAACATTGGCTTCATTGTCAAATTAGGGACAAGTAGGCCAACCTATTATTTCCTTTGTTTAATGTATATGGGTCGACTAAGCCCGAAGACAATCTCGCAGTTTGGAATTGCCTGAAAGATAAAATTGATCAATTAAGGGATAGAAAAATCATTTTAGGTGGTGACTTTAACGCCATCCTAGACATGAGTGACAAAAGCAGTGGAGTGTGCAAGGTGACAAGAAGCATGAAATATTTTAGAGAATTTGTTAGTTCGATTCAAGTAATGGACTCCATCCCCAAAAATGGGGCATATACATGGACTAATAGACGAATTTGCTTCACAAATATATCAGAGAGATTGGATCGATTTATGTTGGGTGATGGATGGTTGTAAGAAGATTACAGTTTTGACTCAAGCATCTTGCTAATTTCTATCTCAAACCATTTTCCGTTCCAATTAGATCTGTGCTTAAGCAAACGACCAAGGAAGAATTACTTTAAATTTGAGTCAATGTGGTGGCGTGACCTGGATTTGATCAAATTTTTGGAGCAATGGTGGAAGGAAGATTTGTAGATCTCTGGAATGGTTAGCTTCTATTTTGTTAAAAGATTAGCACATCTAAAGAAGAAATTGAAAGAATGGAATAAATCGACCTTTGGAAATATTTTTAAAGAGAAAGAAGTGATAGAGCGCGATATGGAGACTTTAAATGAATATGTTCTGAATCATGGAATGACTCGGACCGAATACCAAATAGAAAAAGATCTGAAGGCAAGGCATTCTGAGGTATTTTCTCATGAGGAAATTTACTGGATGACAAATCAAGGGAAACTTGGCTTCAGGTGGGCAATTCTAATACCAAGTTTTTTCACAACTCAGTAAGGATGAGAAGGGGAAAAAACCGCATTGATTGTATCATGAATGGTGAAGGTCAAAATGTTGCTGACAGGGATGGAATTGAGGCAGAAGTGATAAGGTATTTTCAGTCACTGCTAGCAGAGGATAATGTTTCCAAACCAAGGGGTGACCTATCTATTTTGTCTTGAATTCCATGTTGTGTGAATGAGCCAGACAACCAAATACTATATGAGGCGTTCACTTTGGAAGAGGTTAAGGATGGGATTTTTGGTCTGCACCCTAACAAAGCTCCTGGTCTAGATGGGATGCCTGCAAGATTTTATCAATATTGTTAGGGTTTTATGGGGAACAACTTACTGAGATTGATGGAGGATTTTCAAGTTAAGCATAAATTCATCAAAGAACTGAATAATATAGCCATAGTGCTAATACCTAAGAAACCAGTCTGTAACACATTTACATATTACCGACCGATTGCATTATGTAATATGGTTTACAAAATATTGGAAAAATTTATGTCGAACAGACTTAAAAAGGTGTTGGGCTCGATTATTGCAAAGGAACAAAATGGTTTTTTCCCTGGGCATGAAATCATTGATAGCATTATCACCACTTCAAAAACCATCCATACAATAACTTCAAAGAGAATGAAAATTATGGCAATAAAGTTGGATGTCAATAAGGCATATGATCACGTTAGGTGGAATTTCTTGCTCGATGTCATGACCAGGTTTGGTTTCTCTTCAGATTGGCTAAGTATGGTACATTTTTGCATTTCCACTCAAAAATATTTTGTTATAGTCAATGGCTAGGTGTGTGGATTTTTTGAAGCCTCTAATGGGCTCCGACAGGGAGATCCCTTATCTCCATTCTTTTTTGTCACCATGGATAAGGTAATGGGGAGGTACTTCAAAAGGCTAAGGGATTACAGATTGTGGAAGGGAATTTGTATTGCAGAGGATTTAGAACCGATCACCCACTCCTAGTTTGTAGATGATAGAACACTCTTCGGTGAAGCATCAGTAATAAAAGCAAAGGTAATTAAGGATGCTTTAGAAAAATATACAGTGGCCTCGGGGCAGCTCCTAAGTAAAGAAAAATCAGAGATTTATTTATTCAATACCAAGGGCACTTTGAGAAAGAGAATTGCAAACATTTTGGGCTTCTCAATGGCGGTGCTCCCTTCCAAACATCTCGAGGTACCAATGTTTCAGGGTGCGTGCAAGACTGCGCATTAGGAAGAAACTATTGGGAAATGCAGGACAAAAGATGAGGCATGGAAAAGCAAATGGTTGTCTTTGGCTAGACGTATTCTTATGATAAAATCAGTCTTGTCAGTTGTTCCGATTTATACTATGCCATGCATGGGAATGAAAAAAAAAGCGATGAAGGATATTGAAAGTTTCATGAAAAAATTTCTTTGGGAAGGCGCTAAAGATTCAAAGCGAATCCCACTTGTCAATTGGAATAATGCATGCCAGAACAAAGAGGATGGGGGGGGCTGGACTTAGATGAATTGAGCTATAAAACCGGGCTCTTGGTGCAAAACAATGTTGGAAGTTGTATAGAAAGCCCAATAATCAATGGTGCAAGATAGTTAGAAATAAATTTTGGACGATCAGTCGCCGAATCGTATTTTGACTGTGGAAAACATAGAAAGTGGTTCTACGATATGGAAATTTCTTTAGAGCTAGAGGGACTTAATCATGGATCATCTCACATGGAAAGTGGGAAATGGGAGAAATGTGAAGTTCTAGTCTAATTCATGGAATGGACACGAGGCTTTGATTGGGACTTTTGGTGATCGACATTGGCTGGAAGAGGTAATAAGATTAAAAGGTGAAGAAGTGGTGAACTATGTTAAAATGGTGGATGATGATCAGGGCTCAATAATGAATTGGATAGACTCAGAAGATTACAACGTTCCAAGGAAAGATAAAGAATTACTCATTGAGAAATTGAAGCCACGTAGAATAATGCTATCTATGCTTGAAGATGAAATAATATGGGCAAGTGTGAAACCTGGTGAATATTCAATCAATTTGGGGTATAAATTACAATGTGTTCAACATGATAAATCTGATTGGCCTCTGAATGTTTGGAGTAAGTGTATATTGCCAAAGGTGGGTGCCTTTACATGGACTGCCCTCCACAAACCAATTTTAATAGGTGATAGGCTGCATTCCATTGGTATCTTGGGTCCCAGTAAATGCCCATTGTGTTGCCCACAGGAAGAAACTGCAAACCATCTTTTGTTGAACTGTTATTTTGCCTCTTGTTCTTCAAACTGGATGTTCCTATCCCTTGGCTGGTCCTCTGCACACCAAGCTGATTTACTTGAATTTATGCATAGCTAGCCGACTGGGAAAATAAAAAATGTATGGGCTAATGCTTGGACTATTGCTCCCACTACGGTGGTTTGGAATATTTGGAAGGAAAGAAATAACAAAATCTTCAGAGACACAGAGATGCGGGTGGAAACGACAATAAAGAAGATTGCAATGAGCATGAGTGAATGATTAAATGTGAAGTGTGGAAGACCAAGGGGTGCATGCTTCACTTAGTGGGACTCACAATTGCAAAAGGCTTGGTCGAATTTGAAACCTCCCAAGATTGATCCACTGACTGCAAAACATTTAAGGGTCGATGCTCGTTGGGTACCTCCAGATGTTGGATGTTTTAAGCTCAATTTTGATGAAGCTTTGAAGGGAAACCCTAGGATCTCCGAGATTGGACGTATAATAAGAGACGAAAATGCGAACTGTATTGGAGCATTGGCCAAAAATGTGGGAGAGGCCACCAATAATGAGGTAGAGATGGAAGCTTTAGCGTGGGGGCTTGAGCTCTATGAAAAGATGGGCATAAAATATGTTGCAATCGAAGGCAACTCCCAATAGGTTGTTAATGTTGCAGGAAGGAAATTGATTCAAAATTGGAAGCTTGGAGGGCATTTAGGATGGATCGAAAGTGTCTTGGCGAAACTAGAGAATTTTTCCATCAAACATATTTATAGGGAGGCTAATCACATTGTAGATTATTTGGCCAACCTTGGTGCAACACTAGTAAGCATGAGGGATGAGAGTTTCTTTGATGACAGTTCATTGAATTTAGAGTTGTGAAGGATGATTGAAATTGATGGAAAGCGCAAGGGAACCAATACCATTGATCATGCAGAGAGGGTTCTTGACATTTGAAATGAAAATATGGAAGCCAAGAGTGTGAAGGATGTTTGTCTTGCTCTCATGAAGATGGTCTGGGTCGACATGAAGTATATCCTACTCTCAAGGTGAATTATGTTTGGGTAGGTCTGGTGTTGTGGTAGATGGATTTTTTTTTAAGGAAGGCTAACTGATGCATGGGTGTTGTTTGGCACTTTCTTTGATCTAGCAATGTAACTATGGGAGTTGTCCCCTTTGACAACACTTACCTATAAAAAAATTATAATATATGTAGACATGGAAAATATACAATTCAATCCAGGACACTTGATCCTAATTACTAACGTCATTTCTTCCTGAATCACACTCTCAGCTTATCATCACCTTCCATCTCTTAATTAGATAAATCATTATTTATTTAATTAGTTCATTCTCCTGTGTTGATTAAAGTAATCAAGTTAATTCAATTAACCCTAAATCCCTCTTTAATTAAATCATTCATCTTATTTACTTAAATCCCTAAAGTCTTCCCATTAAATTGAATGAATTAAACCTTATTTGATTTAATCTAACATTATCCCCTTTAGTTAAATAAATCAGAAAAATTTATTTAATTAATCACTTTCCTCTCAATTATGATTTAAATCAACTCATAAATTTGAGTCAAAATTGTCAAATCATCTAATCTCTCATTAAATTGATCAAATCTTGATTAATTTAATCTCAATCACTAAAATCCTCTAGAGAATGAAACTTGCACAATAAATCAATTACTTTGATTTACTAAATTGCCTATTTTCTCTTAACATGGAACAAAGGAGGAATATTCCCTTAAATTTGAATTCAAAATCCAAGCGAATTTGTACATCCAACAAAGCATTCACTCCTCTTACATGTCCTTGTGCAGTGAGCCATGTGGTATTTATTTATTTCTTTTTTCCCTCTTACATGTCATTTCCCCAATTTCAAATTCCACCTAATAGCATTTATCATGCACATTGACCAAAATGTGCTCATTCCTCAACCATTCACATCTTGACAAGTGGCAGTTGGCCATTGGATCTTGAATGATCCCACATTGCTCAATTCCACTCTCTCTTCCATTTTGGTAATCTATAAATGAGAGTCTCTTGGACACTCATTCTATCATCCATAATTTGAGTAGACTTACTATACTCAACTTCATCCTCATCCACCATTTTAGAAAAGTTACTCTCTTCACATTGAGAGATAATTTTGTCCATTTTACCTCAAGTGTTCACCACTTTTATGATTTCATAGCTAGGTTATGCCAAAACCTGATCAAGGAGATTTAATCATCCACAAAGTATCACATTGCAACAAATGAGTTGGGAAAGGGCCAATTTTGACACACCAATTGGCACCAATTCCCCCATGGGATCAAGATTTTGCATACTTAATTAGTATTTCACTTATCTTTCATGTTTTATTTCTTCGTTTTGGGTAAGTGCACCAATCTGTGACACAATTTTGGCTCTTAAGATGCCACTTTTTTTTTGAAATCAGGAAAATCTGATTTGCATGAGAAAATGAAGATAGTTATGCTCAAAATTTCAAGATGTGGCAAGAACAAAAGTTGAAGTGCTCTGAGTCTAGTTTCTAAGTTACTATTGTTTTTTGAAATTAATGAAGATTAAGGGTCTCAAAAAGGGGGGGCCCAAAACAGGTCATGTTTTTATCAAAAAAATTAGCATAGCGCCTGAGGGCTCCCCCCTTTTTGGTTAACTTTTTTTTAAAATTTTGAAAAACCCAATGGTGAGAAATTAGCTAACACCATGTAGTTTATCCTCCTTCTTTCGGATAATTTTTTTAATGAATATATAATATTTTATGAATTTTCAAAGTGGACACATCCTGAAAAGCTGAAATTTGAGCGTGCTCCCCCCCAATTTTTTTGCAACCTAATCGAAAATTGATTATTATTTTTTCATCATGTGTAGAATGGAGTCTAGTTTCAAAAAATTTAATTTGTTTCACGTTCCGATGAACGTGTAGAAATATATCCTAAACCTAGCACATGTTTGTTTTTTTGACCAAAAACAAAGGCATTTACAATAGAAGCCATGGATCAAAACCTTAACTAAATCAAAATGAAAAAAATTATATATTTAGATAGCTGAGATAGAGGTTAAGGCTATCACAGTTTTTTATATAAACTTTCATTGAAATACGTGCAAATGAGATGGGGAGCATGGTCAAAAATATGAGAAAATTTAGCAAATCCTATTAATTAACATGTCTAAAGCAATCCTTTTGGCGAGCGCCAAATGTGATGAGTCATTTGGCGAGCGCCAAATGGCCTGCTTTGCACAGAACTAGATTTTTGCTTTCTCTGTCAGGGAAATTATATACATGAAATAAACATTTAAGTATAAGTTGACATTTACATATGGACATTTACTTTCTTATACTTTAAGTTATATTTCATGTATATATAGGTAGGATGTTTGAGAGTGGTTTTAGATCTCTAAGAGTTATAATGCAAATTCTAGTTTTTGGAAGATCTTAAAAAATTTAGACTTAGTCAAATTTCAATAATCAGCATGTAAAATTTCAGTAATCAAGAGGTCAAATTTTAGTACTCAGGAGGTCGAATTTCATCTATCTCACTCATTTTCATCTCTTATTCTCTAGACCTCTCTCTCTCTCACTATCTCCATCCCTTTATCTAACAATATCTTCCTTGAGCTCAAGAACTATGTCTCTACATGTCCATCTCTCTCTCCTTCCCTCTCCAATATCTATCTCCCTACCTTCTTCCCTCTCTACATTTTTCTATCTCTCATCCCTCTCCTTTAATCTCTATATATCTCTCTCTACTCTATACACCTACCTATCCCTCCCTCCCTCCCTCTCCTCTCTTTCTCTCTCTCTTTGCTTCCCTCACTCTCTCC
>CM021106.1:317924335-318106620 GCA_007115665.2 Sequoiadendron giganteum
GATTAGGGTTTAAGGGTTGAGGGTTAAGGGTTGGGGGTTGAGGGTTGAGGGATTAAGAGGGATTAGGCCTCACTTATCTCACAATCCCTCTCTATCAGGCCTCACTTACCTCCCACCCTAATTTCTTAGGTCTCTCCTTCCCACCCCCTCTCTCCCACTCTGACTCCCTCTCCTTCTCTTAGGTGTCTCCCTCCCAGCCTCTCTCTTAAATTTCTCCCTCTCACACCCTCTCCCTCCCCCCCCTCTCTCTCTCCCACTCCCTCTCTCTCTCACTCCCTCTATCTCTCTCCCACTTTGTGTCTCTCCCTCTCTCTAAAGTCACTCCCTCTCTCTCTCAAGACTCTCTCTCCTATCCCCTCTCCCTCTCTTAGGTCTCTCTCTCTCTCTCTCACTCCCTCTATCTCTAACAATGGCTCTTGTTGGGGATGAGTGATTTTGCAAACCACTACAAGAATCTAGAGTATATTTGGTAGAGCAGACCAATAAAAGCCATGAAAAATGAAGGAGATGATAGATGGAGGGAATGAACAAATGAATAATATGAAAATGGAGCAAATGGAGAAGTGGAAAACCCTAAAGTACTGTGCATCGAAGATAATTTTTTAAAGAGGCATTGCTTAGAATTGTCCATGCACTAGCAATCCTTAATCCTCTGTACCTACTATGGTTTAAAAAATTAAACCATTAGGGATGGCCCTAGGCCACCTCAAAAATAAAAACCTGCACTTTCCTCTGTCATAAACTTTGTTCTGAATAGAGCTCATCATATTTCTTTTGAAACTATCCATTCCACCTACCCTGTAATATGCACTATCATTGAAAACCTTCAGGAAATCATTGTATTCAATCTGAATCATATTCATCTCATTAGTCTGCATTTCATTATTCTTACTATCATATGAAAAATATTTGTCATCTTTAGCATACAAAGTGTACCCAAATTCAACAAAACATTCATAGGCATGCTCACTGTCATATGTTGTTGAATGTGCCTGCAACTGCACTGGGACTTGAAAATCTGAATACTCCTTATGGCAACCTAAAAATCTAAGGGATTAAGAGGGTATAGGGGTCAAGGGATTAGGTTTGAAGGGTTGAGGGATTAAGAGGGTATGGGGGTTGAGGTATTAGGATTAAAGGGTTGAGGGTTGAGGGATTAAGAGGGTATGGGGGTTTAGGGATTAGGGTTTAAGGGTTGAGGGTTGAGGGTTGAGGGATTAGGAGGGTATGGGGGTTGAGGGATTAGGGTTTAAGGGTCTACCTATTTTTCCCTCTATACCTATTTCTCTCTCCCTCTTTTCCTCCTCTCTCTCAATATCTCTACCTTATTTCCCTCTCTACCTCTCTCTATCTCTCTCTCTACTCTTAACCCTAAACCCTAAACACTTAAAACCCTCTACCCTCTACCCTCTATCTCTCTCCCGCTCCCTCTCCCTCTCTCTCTCTCTCAATTCTCTCCCTGCTACCCCCTCTCCCTCTCTCAAGTCTCTCTCACTCACTCACTCACTCCTTCTATGTCTCTCCCCTCTACCCTTATCCTTTTACCCTTAACCCTTAAACCCTCTACCCTCAACCCTTAACCATCTACCCTTAACCCTCTACCCTCTATCTCTCTCCCACTCCCTCCCTCACTCTCTCTCTCAATACTCTCCCTCCTACCCCCTCTCCCTCTCTCAGGTCTCTCTCTCACTCACTCACTCCCTCTATCTCTCTCCCCTCTCCCCTAAACCCTTAAACCCTCTACCCTCTACCCTCTACCCTTAACCATCCAACCTCTATCTCTCTCCTACTTCATCCCTCTCTCTCTCAAGACTCTCCCTCCCTCCATCCCACCTTCTCTTCCCTAATCCCTCAACCCTTAAAACCTTGAACACTCAACCCTATACCCTAAACCTTCAACCCTCAACCCTTAAATCCTAAACCTCTAAACCCTCTACCCTCTACCCTCTACCCAATACCCTCAACCCTAATCCCTCAACCCGTAAACCCAATTAAACTATCTACCCTAATCCCGAAACCTTTAACCCTTAAACCCTCATCCCTCAACCCTCTACCTTCAATCCTAAACCCTTAACCCTAAAACCTCAACCCCTATACCTTGTACCCTATATGTTGGATCTTGAACCCTAATCCATCAACCTTATACCCTCATCCTTAAACTCTTGACCCTCAACCCTTAAAACCTAAACCATTAAACCCTTAACCCTCAATCCTCAACCCTGAACCCTTAATCCCTTAATCCTCAACCCTTAAACCCTAAACCCTGAACCCTTATACCCTCTACCTTATACATTAGACCCTCAATGCTAATCCTTCAACCATATACCCTTAAACCTATACCCTAAACCCTCTACCCTCAACCCTAAACCCTTAAACCTTCCACCCTATACCCTCTACCCTCTACCCTCTACCCTCTACCTTCTAGCCTCAACACAATACCCTAAACCATCAATCCTATACCCTCTATCCTTTACATTAGATCCTCAACCCTCATATATCTCTATCCCTTTCTCCTATTCTCTCCTCTCTATATCACTTCTCCCTCCATCCTTCCCTCCCTCTCTACCCTAATCCCTCAACCCTATGCCCTGAACCCTATGCCTTCGACCCTTAAACACTCAACCCTCACCCTGATACCCTCTACCCTAAACCCAATACCCTCTACCATCAACCCTATACCCTCAACCCTTAAACCCTTAAACCCAAGTAAACTCTATACCGTAATCCCTCAATCCTCAACCCTTAATCCCTTGACCCTTAAACCCTCTAGCCTCTTGCCTGTAGCCTCTACCCTATAAATTAAACCCTCAACCCTCAATTATCAACCCTTGACCCTTAATACCTCAACCATAGGTAGGTAGGGGAACATAGGTGAGATACAGAGTGATGAAGGGAGAGGTAGGTAAAAAAAGGGATATGGGAGATAAATATAGGTAGAGAGGGTAGGAGATGTAGAGAGAGGAGATATAGAGAGAATTAGAGAGGGGGGAGGGACAAGTAGGGAGGAGATAGAGGTGTGTGTGTGTGTGTTTGAGAGAGAGAGAGAGGAGACATGATTGAGATATAGAGTGATGGAGGGAGAAGTGGGTAAATAGAGGGAGAGGGGAGATAAAGATAAATATAGAGGGAAGGAGATGTAGAGAGAGATGATAGATAGAGAGAAGTGGAGAGTGGAGGGATGGTGGGAGAGGAAAGGAGGAGATAGAGGTGAGTGTGTGTGAGAGGGAGAGAGAGTTAGAGGAGAAAAAATGAGGGGACAGAGGAAGGGGGAGAGAGAGATAGATTAGAGAGGGAAGGGGGGAGAGATATAGAGTAGAGAGGGAAGGAGAGAGTAAGAGAGAAATATGGGTGAGGGAGAGAGTGGTAGGTAGTGGAGTGAGAGGTAGGTAGAGAGGGAAGGAGAGAGGGATGGATAGGAGGGAGAGAGGGAAGGAGGGAGAGTGAGATGGAGAGAGTGGTGAGATAGAGAGTAGAGAGGTAAGGAGAGAATGAGAAATAGAGATAAAGAGAGAGAGGGAGGTTGGAGGGAGGGAGAGGTAGAAAGGGATAAGTGAGACATAGAGAGGGAATGAGGGAAAGTGGGATAGAGAGAGAATGGTGATTTAGAGAGGAGGGAGTGAGAGGGAAGGAGGGAAACTGGGAGAGAGGGAATGGTGATTTAGAGAGGAGGGGGTGATAGGTAGAGATAGAGATAATGGTGAGATAGAGAGGAGAGAGTGAGAGAGAAAGAGAGGGATGGAGAGACAGAGAGAGGTAGGTAGAGGAAGGGAGAGGAGAGATAGAGAGTAGAGAGGGAAAGAGGTAGGGAAGGAGGCATAAGTGAGATAGAGAGGGATGGAGAGAGAGAGTGATGGAGGGAGAGGTATGTATAGAGAGGGAAAGCGAGAGGAGAGATAAAGAGTACAGAGGGGAGGGATAGGTAGGGAGATAGAGGTGTGTGTGTGTGAGTGAGAGAGAGAGAATGGTGAGATAGAGAAAAAGATCGATTGAGAGAGAAAGAGGGGGAGGGAGGGAGGGACAATAGTGAGAGAGATTGGGAGGAGAGACAAAAAGAAGTGGAGGGAGGGTGAGGTCGAGAGAGGGAGGGAGAGGAGAGATAGAGAGAAGTAGAGAGGGAAGGATGGAGGGAGGGAGTGTTAGCGAGGGAGATAGAGGTTTGTGTGTGAGAGAGAGAGAGAGAGAGTGGTGAGATAGAGAGGGGAGAGTGAGAGGGAGGGAGAGAGAATTATGAGATAGAGAGGAGAGAGTTAGAGAGAAAGTGGGGGAAGAGAGGGATAAAGAGTGAGAGAGAGATGTAGGTAGAGGGAGGGAGAGGAGAGATAGAGAGTAGAGAGGGAAAGAGGTAGGGAGGGAGACATAAGTGAGATACAAAGTGATGGAGGGAGAGGTAGGTAAAGAGAGAGAGAGGGGGGAGGGGGGAGGCATATGTAGTGAGGAGAGAGAGGGGTGTGAGAGAGAGAGAGGGGAGAGAGAGAGAAATGGAGAGAGAGAGGGAGGGAGGGAGTGGAGAGATAGAGAGTAGAGAGAAGGAGAGAGAAAGTTGATACAATTTGCTGACTACTAAAATTTGACCTCCTGATTACTGAAATTTGAATTGTTGATTACTGAAATTTGACTAAGTCTGAAATTTTTAAGATCTTCCAAAAACTAGAATTTGCATTATAATTCCTATAGATCTGAAACCACTCTCAAACATCTGCCTATATACATGTAATATAACTTAAAGTATAAGAAAGTAAATGTCCATATGTAAATGTAAACTTATACTTAAATGTTTATTCATGTATATAGTTTCCTTGGAAGAGAAAGAGAAAATAAAAGAGTTTAGAAAAATGCATTCCAAACTTCATTGCAAAAAGAAAGAGAACTCACACTTGTTCACTGATTGCAAAATTCAAGCCATTTTGCGCTCGCCAAATGGTAAAGCCATTTGGCGAGCACCAAATTTGGCGAGTGAAATATGGCCTATTACGGGTTTTTATTGCAATTTGGCATCAAAATTGTGTCATAGATGGGTGTACTTACCCTTTTCCTATTTTGAGTATTTGTAAATGGATTTTATGGGGAATCCCTCTTTTATCTTGCATATGAACCTAACTATGTGTTTGTTTGTTGTGTTTGTGTAGGAATAGGATTGGGGTTCACAATATATAATATTAATATTATACTTTTTAATTTCTATAATATATATAATATATTTATTAATAATATATAAATGTAATATATAAATAATATTTATTGTTAATAACTATAAATATTGTACTATATAAGTATATATTATAAATAAATACAATAGATATTATAATATCAATTTAGTTTTTGAATTAAATACATTAATTTAAATCAAAGGAATATCCAATGTGAAGATGATCAAGCTAAAATATTTAATCGATGACTCAAAATTCTCAATACCCCTTGGGAGACGATCAAACTAATTGTTGCTGTCAATTTTTCCGTAGATCTTTTGTACTATTTTTTATATTTAACACAACAATGTATGGTTGTATTGTGTGTATCAAAATGAAATTTTTAGTTTACTGCGGCTATGCCAATAATTTCATCTTTATTAGAAAAGGGTAGATGCTCAGAACTGGTGCGACTTTAACTTATGTGACTTTAACTATTCTACAAGAGGGTTGCAATCATTTTGCAAGTTGTTCACCATATTTATTGCTGAGTCCAATCATATTTACACTAAATTTGTAGGAATGAATTTGCAGCCAAAAATATGATCACCTACTGTGAATAGATTGAAATAGCAGTTGTAAGGAGATTGCTTTTGGTTAGCCTCATTTTAATATTTTTTGTTGCATAATGATTTCGTAAGTTTTCCCCACAAATTATGTCAATTTTTATCATCACACAACACAATAATCTTAGGTTCTTACTAAAATGATAACGATGAAATCCCCCTGAAGTTCCCCAAGCTCATGACCTATCCTTCGTAGGTTATAAACCTTGCCAATTCTTGAAGAAAATCAATTTAATTGATTTGAATCAACACATTTTTATGTGGGTCTATTTTCTTTTTTGATTTCAGATATGATTTTGGGGATCATTTGGTAGATTTCGAAAGGATAAATTTGTGTGCAACTCTGAAAATATTTTATTATTGTTACAAAATCATGGTGTCGGCAATTGATCTGTGCATTTAACTCCTGTTAACTTAAATTTAGTCGACGATCTGTAAATATTATTTTTACCTTTTCTACTAAAAAATTAGCGATATTTTTCATTTTGAGATGATGCACTGTAAAGATATGAAATGTTTAAAGATTTTTTCTCCTTAGGGCTCTTGTTTTGGTTCCATGTATGGTGAGTTAGATATATCATTTGTAGTGAGAGGGTTATACAAGATTAGTGGTGGTTCTTGAGATATTAAAGTGACCTTTCTTAGGATTTTATGAGGATCATTCTATATCTCGAGTCTTGTTTGGCCCTAATTATGGCTATGTTGTTCAGATCTCATTTTACCCACCATTTTTTTTGTTGGAAACACAAGGGAAAACAACTGAGAGGGGGGGAGTGAATCAGTTGTCACATAAATTATACTTATTAAACTTATTCTCAGATCTGATAATTAAACATGAAAGAAAAAACCATCACCACATCAGAAACACACATAACACCAAGATTTTTGTGTGGAAACCTTGTTAGGGGAAAAACCGCGGTGGAGGTTAATCCACAAGTTTATACTCTGTTAAAAGTATAGTAAATAGGGAATGCACATGCATTCAGGGACACTGCTTAGAGCTCACTACTCAAATACAAAAAGGCTTGTTTCCCAAAGGAAGACACATTGTCTTACAGTCACATTTGGATTAAATCCATCTGAGAGATTTTGAACTGAGAAGATAGCATCTGCTAATGCCTGATTATAGTTTTGGTTAAGCACATGAACACTCTTTCTTCTACTCACTATTCTTCACACTTTACGTCTTCCTTCGAAAGATCTAAACTTTATTTTCACATAGCACTCACACTTCGCACATCTCACATGTCTCAAATGATGTAAACAATCGCTCATATATATCCACAACCAAGAATAACATCATCTACATGTCATCTTCAATAAAATATAAAATGAGTACAAACTATCGACCCAAAACATAAATGATTATCAATTTGAATCAACCAATGTCAGCCACACCATAGTGAGAACCCAAAACAACATCCTTGAACATGAAACATCTTCAATAATTATTCCTCGAAGATCCACAACACACTACAATCACCCTGTCGGACATGAACACAAAATAAAATCACTAATCGTAAGTGCAATGATCAATGTAGATGTACAACACAGATAGATTGAGATCTAGAAAACATCCACAAGTATCATGAATCACCAGAGAAGCATCTGCAAAAAATCAACTTACTATAATTACATCACCTACTTTCAGGAACACCAATTGAAGCAACAAAAAAATTGTCAGAACACAGATACTCATAACTCGATCAAATCTTCATGCGGATCTTTGAAACTTAATGTGGATAAACTAGATATACTTGAAAACAAACCCTTTAATCCACAACCTCTAATCATCAACATACTGAGCTAGCCAACATACTGAACTTTATTCACACATAGCACTTGCACTTCGCACATCTCACATGTCTCAAATGATGTAAACAATCACTCATATATATCCACAACCAAGAATAACATCATCTACATGTCATCTTCAATAAAATATAAAATGAATACAAACTGTTGGCCCAAAACATAAATTATTATCAATGTGAATCAACCAATGTCGGCCACAACATAGTGAGGACCCAAAACAACATCCTTGAACATGAAACATCTTCAATAATTATTCCTCGAAGATCCACAACACACTACAATCACCCTGTCGGCCATGAACATGAAAAACATGAACACGCAAAAGAAAATCACTAATCACGAGTGCAATGATCAATGCGGATATACAACATAGATAGATCAGGATCTAGAAAACATCCACAAGCATGATGAGTCACCAGAGAAGCATCCACAACAACTGAACTTACTATAATTACATCACCTTCTTTTAGGAACACCAACTGAAGCAACAAAAAAATTGTCAGAACACAAGTACTCATAAATCGATCAAATCTTCATGCAGATCTTTGAACATAACATGGATAAACTAGATATACTCTTAAAAAAACCCTTTAATCCACAACCTTTGATCATCAACATACTGAGCTAGCCAACATATTGAACTTCACTTCACCACTAACAACCTACAACTTATTTTATTATAATTTTCTCAATATCCTCGACATATACAACCTCTAATGAATTAATGCCAATAGTTTTGACATCAATGACAATCACATACCAACAACATCTAGCAATCTCCCCTTTTGGAATTGATGGCAACACATGATGTGAAAAACACCATCAACACAACTTTCTCTTAGCACATTCTCCCCCTTAGATTTTGACTCTTCTCCCTAGATAATTTACAGTTTTTCACATGACTCTTCTCCCCCTTTGACATCAATGAAAAAGATAATGTGTATCTTTCTCCACACAAACTTTGAACCAAATTTCTAAACATCTAACTACTCCTGAGTAGCAGCCACCACAACATCAATCTAGATCAAGATATGACTATGAAATACACTAAATGATGTAAGTCAATGCACCTTAGTTTAGACTAGGAGGGGTAATCACCCCTAGCTTCCCTCAGAGATACTCAAAACTATCCTTAGGAAAAGGCTTGGTAAAGATATTTGTAATTTGTTCCTTAGTAGGCACATACTCCAGTCTGACTTCCTTCTCACTCACCTTCTCTCTCAAAAAGTGAAACTTGATAGATATATGCTTGGTTTTTGAATGCAACACCGGATTATTAGAAATGTTAATTTCACTTGAATTATCATAGAATATAGCAATAGGTTCATCATGCATAACTCTGATATCTTTCAACTTTTGCTTCATCCACAATACTTGAGTAAAATTTTTAGCAACAACAATGTATTATGCCAATGCAGTAGATAAAGAAATGACATTCTTCTTCTTACTTAACCATGAAATCAGCTGAACTATCCCAAGAAAAATGCACCACCACTAGTACTCTTTTTGTCATTCACATCTCCTGCCCAATCAGCATTAGTAAAAGCACTCAAAGTAAAATAATCTTCTTTAGGATACCATAGGCCAAAATCAACTGTCCCATTCAAGTATCTGGAAATCCTCTTCACAACAGTCACATGAGATTCCTTAGGATCAACTTGAAATCTTGCAACAATGCATACGACATTCATGATATCAGTTCTAGTTTGAGTCAAATACAACAATCCACCAATCATGGATTTGTATCTAGTCTAATTTGTCTTAGGAGAATCATCATTTTGTGTCAAGTTACATCTAGTCACCATAGGTGTACCAACTATCTTTGAATCTTCCATACCAAACTTCTTTAGCAGTGCTTCCACATAATTGGACTGAGATATAAAAATCCCTTTATCTAACTGAGTAATTTGCAATCCCAAAAAGAATTTTATTTCTCCAATCATAGAAATTTCAAACTCACTTTGCATCTCATCAGCAAACTTCAAGCACAAACTATCATCTCCTCCAAAAATGATATCATCAACAAACAATTCGACAATCAAATATTTATCATGATCAATCTTAAAATACAAATTACTATCAACAATACCTTTATTAAATCCAAGCTTTAAAACAAATACTTATCCAATCTGGCATACCATCCTCTTGGGGCTTGCTTAAGTCCACACAATTCTTTCTTTAATCGACAAACGATATATCCGTGATCAGTCAATTGAAATTCATCAATTTGCTCAATATACACTTCTTATAGTTCACCATTTAGAAATGTTGACTTGAAATCCATCAGATAAACCTTGAAGTTTTTGTAAGAAACATAAGAAAGAAATAGTCTCACAGCTTCAATCCTAGCATCAGGGGTAAAAGTTTCTTCAAAGTCAATTCCTTCCATTTGAGAGTATCCTTTACACACCAGTATTTCTTTTTTTATGTGATCCCTAAAATGCTATGTCCTAATGTAAGATGCTAAACAAACTAATGATGCAATAAAAATAAATAACACAAAGAGGACACCTCAATGATTAGCCTAAGGAAAGATAAACATGAAAGAAAGATGAAATAAATTAAGATGGATTATACCTTCATGCTGCTTCTTCCTTGGTTGGCACTTTGATCTTTGTAGATTTGTGTGCGCTTTGGATGGCAAGCTATATTAAATATGCAAAGTGGTATGCAAGATGAGTGAAGATAAGGTAATGGTGAGATGCTAAATACTATGGTGAATGCAAGAGAGGCTCAAATGGAGAATTTGCAAGAGTTTTGATAGCAAAAGATTGATTCCCCAAATTAGAGAAATGAGGGGGTATTTATAGAAAATTTTGAAATCTCTAGAGAATTCAATGGTTGAGATTAATCCAACAAGGTCAAGATGGAGGGCTATGGTGAGTTGAGGACTCACAAGCCCTCACATCTTGACATGTGGAATGTGAGATGGCCTAGGGTGAGATGATGTGGGAGTGAGGTGGAAGAGAGGTACATGAGGTGGAAGAAGGACAAGTACCTTGTAGGTACCTTAAGGGATGAGAAGATTCCTTGGAGGAATAAAAGTGAAATAAAAATTCTAAATGATTGGAAGAATCTAGTGGATAAGAGAGGGTTTCCAAAAAGGTGGGGATTTGCCACATGTGAATGATGTGACAAGTCCAAGGTTCTAGAAGACTTTGGCACATGTGATGTGACAAGTCAAAGGTTCTAGAATTTTGCATGGGGAAGAGAAGGTTCCTTGGAGGAATAAAAGTGAATTAAAAACTCACATATGGGGAAGAGAGGAGCCTTGGATGAATAAAAAGGAATTAAAAATTCCTTGGGGCATGGGGAGAGTTGACCAAGGTACTGATTAGGCTAATGACCTTGATTAAGGTTGTGCAAACACAAGATTAGGATAATTAATGAGAGATTAGAAGCAAGTGGGAGATTATGGAGGATATGACACTAATCTTGATTAAGTGGTGTGCATATTAATCATGGATTAATTAATTTAATCTAGATTAAAAGAGGATTATGGAGAATGTGACAAGGAGAGAGAAAATGAGGAGTTAAAAATTGATTTTTAATCAAAAAGGTTAAGTGACTAAATTAAATAAATTGTCTTATTTATTTAATTTAGAGAAGAAAAGGTGTAAGGTAAAGTATTTAATTATTCAATTACATATTTAGGAACCTTAGGCAAAAAATGAAATAATGATTAAATAAATTATTTAATCATTATTAATGAAATAGACTAATAGAGTAGACAATTTTGACCATGTGGAAATGCTCAAATTTAGATGTCTATAGTTTCTAACAACTTCACCTTGCTCATTTAGTTTGTTTCAAAAGACCCATTTATTTCCAATTACATTTTTGTCCTTAGATCTAGGAACAAGAATCCGTGTATCATTCTTCTCAATTTTTAGTAGCTCTTCTTTCATTGCTTCCATCCAATGTTCATCTTTGCATGCTTCATTTACACTATTTGGCTCAGTCTTTGATATCAAATAGTATTCTTTTGCAATTCTTCTCCTAGTTTGAAAACCTTTTTTCTTATCACCTCTAATATGATCTTCTGAATGATTCAATCTTACATACCTTGGAGTCTTAGGATGTTCTTGAACTTCAGGCTCTTGTGATCTCTCTTCTACACTTTCACTAGTTCCTTTCTCTTTTCTTTCCTAATTCACTGGAATGATCTGCACTTGATTCTGAGTCTGAACTGAACTGGCATTTTGATCATCTGAATCATATCCACAGGTTTTGGATGGTCTAATAATGTCTTCATCAACCTTGACATTAGCACAAGTTTAACTACTTTCCTCAATCTCTTGTTGAAGCATGGGTAGGCTTTACTTTTAGTCGAGTAACGAGGAAATATTCCTTCATCACTCCTAGCATCAAAATTTCCTATATCTTCATCTCTTTTGATATAGCATTTACTCCCAAATATTTTGAATTATCTAACAGTAGGCTTATGACCAAACCATAGCTCATAAGGGGTCTTACCAGTATCACCTTTGATATGTACTTGATTGAGAGTGTAAACAACAATACTCACTGCTTCTCTCTAGTAGATATGTGGGACATTTCCTTCCAGCATCATAGTACTAGCAACATCTAGAACTGTCTTGTTCTTCCTTTCCACAGCTCCATTTTGCTGAGGGGTCCGCAGGCCAGATAATTGTCTCTTTATCCCATGTTCTTCACAAAAGGAATTAAACTCATCAGAAATGAATTCACCACCTCTATCTGATCTTAGACATTTAATCTTCAGACCTGTCTTTGTCTCAACCTTAGCCTTAAAAGTCTTGAATTTTTCTAGAGTTTCATATTTTTCCCTTAAGAAAGCAAACCACATCAATCTAGAATAATCATCAATGAGTAACATGAAATACATGTATCCTTGTAAAATTCTAACTCTAGAAGGACCACACAGATCAATATGCACAAGATCCAATACTTCATTTGAACAATTTTATTTTCTCTAAAATGAAACTCTAGTTTGCTTACCTAACTGACATTCCTTGCATATGGTATTAGTAGGCTTTACCAACTTAGGAAGATCTCTGACAACCTGAGGAGAACTTATCTTGATAATATTGTCAAATTTTACATGACACAATCTCCTATGCCACAACCAACTTTCATCAACTTGAGCAATCAGGCAACTTTTACTAGCAGCACTCAAGTGAAAGATATTACCTTTTGTTTTTGTACCTGATGCAATCTTATTTTTAGAACTCCCCAATATTCTACATTTTCCATCCTTGAATTGAATATTCTATCCCTTGTCAACCATTTGTCCAACACTTAAAAGATTATTCTTCAAACCTTCCACATATAAAACATCATCAGTATTATGCTTACCATCAAAAGAAATGGATCCTCTGCTATGAATTACACCAGCTTTATCATCACCAAATCTTACAACACCACCATCATAATTTTCAAGACTCAAAAATTTACTTTTAGCACCTATCATGTGATGAGAGCATCCACTGTCAATCACCCATTCATCTTTTTCTTCAATTCAGGAAGCTAGAGATTTCTCCACATTCATGCAACTAGCAGATTCGGTAGGTACAAGATTACTTTCCTTGATAGAAATAAATAAAAAATAATCCTCACTTACATTTTCTTTATCAGATTCATCATCTGTCACACCTTCATCAGCAGCAAATAACACTTTCTTTGGAATCTAAGCTTTCTATATCTTGGTGTAGGAACTCTCTCTGTTAACCTTGCGGCAAAATGACCTATCTTATTGCATGAAAAAAATTTAAGAGGAAATTTCCCTTTATACTTAACTTCTCCTTTGGGTACCCTTAGTGCTTCAAGCTCATCTAGTTTTCTCTCTTCTTCTTCAATCTCTCTCATTTCCTGCTCATACATGGACAAGTTTCTAGAGAAAATTTCTCCCCGATCATATCTCTGCTTATCTTTTCCAAAGGTAGTAGCTTTGAATGCGGATTTGATCTTAGGAAGAGAATCACCAAACTCACTTAACTCAAAAGCAACAAGCTTACCAATCAACATGTCTCTGGTTACATTTGTCACAGTTCGCATCTCCTCAATAGTAACAACTTTGTGTTTGTATGCAGTAGGCAAGGATCTAAGCACTTTAGCAACAATCTCTGATTCTTCCAATGTTCCACCAACACATCTGATATTAAACACACAAGTTAATTCACTCTCTGCATAAAAGTAGTGATGTTCTCATATTAACCCATTTTCAATGTTTCGTATTTCCCTTTCAGGCTCTGCAACTTTTCCATCTTCACATGAGTATCACCTTCATACAAAGTTTTCAACATTTTCTAGATCTCATAAGAAGTCTTCAAATCCATTATATTTGTCATCTTAGAATCAGTCAGAGCACTCAACAATGCTTCCTTAGCCTTGATATTGTACTCGACATCTTTAATCTCACCTGTAGTAGAAGGACCTTTATGTGGGATGATGTATCTATTCTTTGTAATGTTCCGATAAGGTTCACCAATGCATCTCAGATGACACTCCATTCGATTCTTCCACAAAGAATAATTTGTTCCATCAAATCTTAGACTATCCTTCTTATATGTCACCATCTTGGATCACCTCAAGCTATTAAACTTCTTCCAAGGAACCTTCTTTGATACCAATTTTTGGCAACACAAGGGTAGACAAATAAGAGGGGGGGCGAATCAATTGTCTCAGAAATTATACTTATTAAACTTATTCTCATATTTTATAATTAAACATGAAATAAAACACCATCACCACAACAAAAACACACATAACACCAAGATTTTTGCGTGGAAACCCTGTTAGGGGAAAAACCATGGTGGAGGTTAATCCACAAGTTTATACTATGTTAAAAGTATTGTAAATAGGGAATGCACATGCATTCAGGAACACTACCTAAAGCTCACTGCTCAAAAACAAAAAGGATTACTACCCAAAAGAAGACACACTGTCTTACAGTCACATTCAGATTAAATCCATTCAAGAGATTTTGAATTGAGAAGATAGCATATGCTAATGCCTGATTACAGTTCCGGTTAAGCACATGAACACTCTTTCTTCTGCTCACTATTCTTCACACTTTACTTCTGTCTTCAAAAGATCTAAACTTTATTCACACATAGCACTCACACTTTGCACATCTCGCATGTCTCAAATGATGTAAGAAATCACTCATATATATATCCGCAACCAAGAATAACATCATCTACATGTCGGCTTCAATAAAATATAAAATGAATACAAACTATCGACCCAAAACATAAATGATTATCAATGTGAATCAACCATTATTGGCCACAACATAGTGAGGACCCAAAATAACATCCTCGAACATGAAACATCTTCAATAATTATTCCTTGAAGATCCACAGCATGCTACAATCACCCTGTCGGCCATGAACATGAAAAACATGAACACGCAAAAGAAAATCACCAATCGTGAGCACAATGATCAATGCGGGCGTACAAGGGTGAAGCCACAATAGTGGTTTACAATTTGATGGAGGAAGGAAAACAAGAAAAAAAATACCCCATGCAAAAAAAAATAGTTTTAGGGGTTCAAACGAACTTGTAGGTTTGAGTGAACCCATTAAATATTGGGCCCACATTTCCTGCCCAAAAAAAAGAAAAAGAAAAAGCAAAAGGAAAGGGGGTTCGCTCAAACCTAGGTTCGACCAAACCTTGGTTCAAGCAAACCCCCCTTTGTCCTCAATCTCCCCCAGAGGCACTTTGAAAGTCCATATTTTTACGCATCGAAGCTCGGGTTGAGGATGAAAATGGAGGAGACTTCACAATCCCAACTGGAATCAGGTAGTCCTCAAAATGAGCTATATCCAATGACTATAATTTTAATATGTTTTGGTTTTATTATGTATTTGTTTTTTTAGTTTTATTAAACATAGGTTTTTCACCAAAAATCAAGCTCTTTGTTTCGCACATGTTGAAAAATAACAGATTTTCAAAACAAAATTTTGAAAAATATGAGTGCAACAGATATTTAAGTCCTTGATCCAACAATTTTTTTTTTGAATTTTGATATATACAAAAAATGTTATGCGTTATACGATCGTGCTATGTCTGAATTGTAATTGGTTTGACTTTGAAACTTGATTAAAGAAAAAATATTCAATAAAAAACTATCTAACCAAGTGGAAGCATTAGATATTGGACTTACAAATCTAAATTTGAAAGAATTAGAATTTTATCCTTCATGGAAAAAAAATTATGCGTTATACGGTGTGTGTCACTTTTCAAAAATGTTGTTTTATGAAAAAATCCAATTTTCGTGGGAGATGGAAAAAGAAGTGCAATCTGATTCCAAAATTTTTGAAAAAAAATATTTTTAGAATCTACAAACAAACTGTGACGAGACTCTAGTTTGGATCATCTTCAAATTCCTCACAGTTTAGCTGCTATAGGTGTGTGAATGTGAAGATTTAGTTAAAAATAATAATTTCAGTGTCCAGTTTGGCCAAAAATTGTAAATCAATATTGTGGGATCACCCACAACACAGATAGATCATGATCTAGAAAACATTCAAAAACACATGAATCACCATAAAAGCATCCACAACAACTGAACTTACTAGAATTACATCACTTGCTTTCAGGAACACCAAGTGAAGCAACAAAAAAACTGTCAGAACACAGATACTCATAACTCAATCAAATCTTCATGCGGATCTTTGAAACTTAATATGGATAAACTAGATATACTCGACAAAAAAGCCTTTAATCCACAACCTCTAATCATCAACATACTGAGCTAGCCAACATACTGAACTTCACTTCGCCACTAACAACCTGCAATTTATTTTATTACAATTTTCTAAATATCCTTGACAGATATAGCCTCTAATGCATTAATTCCAATAGTGTTGACATCGATGATAACCACATACCAAAAAAATCCAACATTTTTATGATTATCTTAGGGTGTTATTAAATAGAGTATTGTAAGGACATATCATTGGCACTATTTTTTCCTTTTTCTTTTTTCATGATTGGAAGCAGCAATATCTAATCTGGGTTGGTACAAATTGTTACATTCTGAGAGAGGTTCATATATAATTGTTTCTTGATGTTTGATATTATGTAACATCGATATGTAATGTTCTATGCTTGATGTTTGAAGAATACCCATATTTGTCAATGACATGAAATGCTCAAAAGGAAGTTGCAAGGACATTTCATTGCAATCTAGTTGGAGGTACAACAAGGTGTCCCCCACAGCTAGGAATGAACTTTTGTGCAAGACAAGAGGAAGCATTTTAAAATGGTTTTGGTAGTTTTTTATAATTTTTGTAAAAGCTTCCAGACTACATACACAATTTGTCTATAATGTATGGTAGTAGCCAATAGATTGCATACAAATCCTAGAATTTTGAGTTGTATTTGAATACTTCAATTTAGGGTTAAGTTAACGTTACTATATAAGGATTTATCTATGTGGATCTCCTTCCTACAACCTTCTTGCATCCCAAACAGTATTCATAGGGTTGTTAGAAATATACATCCATATGACTGCCACAAAGCACCAATGAAAAAAATAATCCTTAAATAGCATCCTCTAATTAACGTATGGTAGTAGTCAATAGACTACATACAAATCCTAGACTTTTGAGTTGTATTTGAATACTTCAATTTAGGGTTAAGTTAATGTTACTGTAAGGCTTTATCTCTATGGATCTCCTTCCTACTAACTTCTTGAATCCCAAACAGTATTCATAGGGTTATCAGAAAGATACATCCATGTGACTACCAAAAAGCACCAATGAAAACAATCCTTAAATAGCACACTTCAAATTTATATGTACAATCTTGAGGTAAGTCACTTGCCATTGTTTCATAAGTTAGATTTCATTTATTGAAGTATGGTTTACAATTTTATTCAATACTAGATAGAATTTCTTACAAATTTTTATTTTTAAATATCCATTTCATTCACCTGTCTAGATTTTTGTGTGTGAATAATGTGTATGCATGCACATTGGGACTTGTAATTAGAGTATGCATAAAATCTTTGATAGAGTTCTTGTTAGTCCAATTTCTGAAGATTGATGTATCTAAACAAATCATGTACATTTCTACATTTACAATCTATATACACATAAGATTATGTGTTATACTTGTAGTTTGCTTCAAGGCATGATATGATTATTTACAACTACGATTCCTTATTACAGTTGTCCTTGATATTTCACAAAAGAGACACCTATTTGAATGTTGAGGAGGTGATACACCTTGTTGAACAATATGTAATGTAAGCGAAAAAATGCTCTTGTGTACATTGTTGATCTCACTTGGCCAAAGAGAGAACACATAGTTTAGCAGGCTTATAGGACATTGCATCTTACTTTTTGAATACCCATTTGATTTAAACTTTAAATCCATATCTACATGCATGCGTGCACACAATGGGTCTTATAATTAGTTTAGAATAGTTTATTTGGTAGAAATCATTTTAAGTTTGGTTTTTAAATACTCATTTCATTGGTGGACATATATCATGGGCTTATATGAACATATACATGTATATATTCTCATTGATACAACACCCACCTCCCCCTCCCCACCCTCCCTCTCTCTCTCTCGCTCCCCTCCCCACTCTATTTCTCCCACTTTCTATCTCTATCTATCCTTCCCTCTCTATTGCAAACATAACATGAGCTTGTTGGTAATGGAACCTAATTATCTTCCTCATTTGAATGTTTTGTTTTAGTCATGTTTGGATCCCTATAAAAGGATGCATAGTTGATTTGAAGCTATCACTTCTCCATTGAGACCTTTGTTGCACAAACATAATTTGCTAAGTGACCTATCAAATGACCTCATGTATTACACACTATTTTAAAAAGACCATTTTTTTTCCAATTGACCTCTCACATCTCTTCGGTGTACCCATTGCACACCAAGGTGCCATTGCTAGTTAATACATTTTAAAATTTAAAATAAAAAAACTTTAAAATAAAATTAAAAATAATATATTACAATTTATATAAATAAAGCTTTTGATTTAAGTATAATATTATAAATATTAATAAGGCCATCGTTGTTGGCTATATAGTTACCACATTTAACGGATGAGAAAAAGCGGGCAGAGTATGCAAGTAAAATATTACAAGACCCTATGCTGAAAATACCGGTGATGCATTTAACGCGGGATGAAATAGTAAAAAGCATCTAACAGATCAAACAGTCTCAATCATCTTACATGGTACGACAGACGATATCAGTCATTGATCTCTAATCTTAGCTCGGACAATCTCACTTATTGAACGACGTAATTAGCTCGGACAATCTCACATAGGGAACGACGTAGTTATTTTAATTGATTAGAAAAAAAATGAAAAATATGAGTGCACCAGATATTGAAGTCCTTGATCCAACAAAAAAAAATTGAATTTCGATATATACAAAAAAATTTACGCGTTATACAGTCGTGCTATGTCTTAATTGTAATTGGTTTGACTTCAAAACTTGATTCAAGAAAAAATATTCAATAAAAAACTATCTAACCAAGTGGGAGCACTAGATATCAGAGTTACAAATCTAAATTTGAAATAATTAGAATTTTATCCTCCATGGAAAAAAAATTATGCGTTATACGGTGTGCGTCACTTTTTTAAAATGTTGTTTTATGAAAAAAAAACCAGTTTTTGTGGGAGATGGAAAAATAAGTGCAATTTGATTCCAAACATTTTGAAAAATATATTTTTAGAATCTACAGACAAAATGTGACGAGACTCTAGTTTGCATCATCTTCAAATTCCTCACGGTTTAGCCGCTATAGGTGCCCGAATGTGAAGATTTAGTTAAAAATAATAATTTCAATGTCCAGTTTGGCCAAAAATTGTAAACCACTATTGTGGGATCACCCACAACACAAATAGATCATGATCTAGAAAACATCCACAAACATCATGAATCACCATAGAAGCATCCACAACAACTGAACATGCTATAATTACATCACCTGCTTTCAATGACAACCACATACCAACAACATCCAACAGTTTTATGGTTATCTTAGGGTTTTATTAAATAGAGTATTGTAAGGACATATCATTGGCACTATTTTTTTCTTTTTCTTTTTCATGATTGGAAGCAGCAATATCCAATCTAGGTTGGTACAAATTGTTACATTCTTAGAGAGGTTCATATATAATTGTTTCTTGATGTTTGATATTATGTAACATTGATATGTAATGTTCTATGCTTGATGTTTGCAGAATACCCATATCTGTTAATGACATGAAATGCTCAAAAGGAAGCTGCAAGGACATTTGATTGCAATCTGGTTGGAGGAGGTACAATAGGGTGTCCCCCACGGCTAGGAATGAACTTTTGTGCAAGACAAGAGGATGCATTTTAAAATGGTTTTGGTAGTTTTTCTACTTTTTGTAAAAACTTCTAGACTACATACACAATTTGTCTATAATGTATGGTAGTAGCCAATAGACTGCATACAAATCCTAGACTTTTGAGTTATATTTGAATACTTCAATTTAGGGTTAACTTAACGTTACTATAAGGATTTATCTATATGGATCTCCTTCCTACTACCTTCTTGCATCCCAAACAGTATTCATAGGGTTGTCAGAAATATGCATCCATATGACTGTCAAAAAGCACCAATGAAAAAAATAATCCTTAAATAGCATCCTCTAATTAATGTATGGTAGTAGTCAATAGACTGCATACAAATCCTAGACTTTTGAGTTGTATTTGAATACTTCAATTTAGGGTTAAGTTAATGTTACTGTAAGGCTTTATCTCTATGGATCTCCTTCCTACTAACTTCTTGAATCCCAAACAATATTCATAGGGTTATCAAAAAGATGCATCCATGTGACTACCAAAAAGCACCAATGAAAAAAATCCTTAAATAGCACACTTCAAATTTATATGTACAATCTTGAGGTAAGTCGCTTGCCATTGTTTCATAAGTTAGATTTCATTTATTGAAGTATGGTTTACTATTTTATTCAATACTAGATAGAATTTCTTACAAAGTTTTATTTTTAAATATCCATTTCATTCACGTGTCTAGATTTGTGTGTGTGAATAATGTGTATGCATGCACATTGGGACTTGTAATTATAGTATGCATAACATCTTTGATAGAGTTCTTGTTAGTCCGATTTTTGAAGATTGATATATCTAAACAAATCATGTACATCTCTACATTTAAAATCTATATACACATAAGATTATGTGTTATACTTGTAGTTTGCTTCAAGGCATGATATGATTATTTGCAACTACGATTCCTTATTACAGTTGTCCTTGATATTTCACAAAAGAGACACCTATTTGAATGTTGAGGAGGTGATACACCTTGTTGAACAATATGTAATGTAACCGAAAAAATGCTCTTGTGTACATTGTTGATCTCACTTGGCCAAAGAGAGAACACATATTTTAGCAGGCTTATAGGACATTGCATCTTACTTTCTGAGTACCCATTTGATTTAAACTTTAATCTGTATCTACATGCATGCGTGCACACAATGGGTCTTATGATTAGTTCAGAATAGTTTATTTCGTAGAAATCATTTCAAGTTTGGTTTTTAAATACACATTTCATTGGTAGACATATATCATGGGCTTATATGAACATATACATGTATATATTCTCATTGATACAACACCCAACTCCCCCTCGCCACCCTCCCTATCCTTCCCTCTTTCTTGCAAACATAACATGAGCTTGCTAGTAATGGAGTCTAATTATCTTCCTCATTTAGAGGTTTTGTTTTAGTCATGTTTGGATCCCTATAAAAGGATGCATAGTTGATTTGAAGCTATCACATCTCCATTGAGACCTTTGTTGCACAAACATCATTTGCTAAGTGAGTGACCTATCAAATGACCTCATGTAATACACACTATTTAAAAAAGACCAATTTTTTTCAATTGACCTCCCAAATCTCTTCGACATACCCATTGCACACCAAAGTGCAATTGCTAGTTAATACATTTTAAAATTTAAAATAAACAAACTTTAAAATAAAAGTAAAAATAATATATTACAATTTATACAAATAAAGCTTTTGATTTAAGTATAATATTATAAATATTAATAAGGCCATCGTTGTTGGCTGTATAATTACCAAATTTAACGGATGAGAAAAAGCGGGCAGAGTATGCAGGTAAAATATTACGAGACCCTATGCTGAAAATACCGGCAATGCATTTAACGCGGGATAAAACAGTAAAAAGCATCTAACGGATCAAACAGTCTTAATCATCTTAAATGGTACGGCAGACGATATCAGTCGTTGATCTCTAATCTTAGCTTGGACAATCTCACTTATTGAACGACGTAATTTGCTCGGACAATCTCACATAGGGAACGACGTAGTTATTTTAATTGATTAAAAAAATTGCTTCCCACATATTTTAAATATAGGCCTTTTTTACAGATAAGGGTTTCGTTCATCCTCCACATTGAAGGGCCATTGCCTTTTTAAGAGTTTCACAAACCCGTAGACAAAGTCTAGTAAAGCACAATCACGGGCCAGAAAACTGATTATAAAAGGTACCATTTGCCCCTTCAAGGCAAGGAGATGATTCCCTGCCTAAAAGCTGAACTTGAAGTTAATTATTAACAGATATTTCTGATTTTGTCAGAGAAAGTTCTTAAACCCCCAATATAATAACTTCTTCCATTTCTGAAATATGTCAGAAGAAAATTATATCTAAATTACATCTAAAGTTGGGAATGTACAAGTAAAATCGATGAAAGAAAAGGATCGCTACAAATATTAGCTTTGCAAACATGCTCAGAAGAGTAAAATCATCTTGAGATTACATACAGCAATTTCAAAAAAAGGAATGTCAAATGGGCTAACGCCATATTCATCAATTTGTTCTTGCAGACCCGAAATTCCTGGTTCTCACGCTCCTGGCATCACGATTCCGTTCACCCAAAGCTCTCCCGGACTTACTCAGCTCATCTGTTCGAAGCCCGTGAGCTCCTCCTGATGCTGATGCTCCCGCATCCTGTTTTTCTAAACCATCGCTACGATCAGAAGTAAGATCAGCTGGTAAAGTTGCAGGGACAGGTGTCCTGCGCCGTCCATGTCCAGGGCTGCTGTATACATTCAGAGTGATCACATAATCTTCATCATTTGAATTCCCATTACTACCCAAGTCTTTCTTTGTGTTTTCTGGTGCCCCTTCCACCACCTCTGTTTTAGCTTCTGTTGAAGACTGTTGTGCCCGTCCATGCTTGTCAGCTCTGATGCACTCTGGAAGTTTCTTCCTCTTCAACACCAACACACCCAACACAAACAACACCAAGAAAACGGCGGCGGCGGCGGCCGCAATGACGGCGTAGTGGTGGCGGACGACCTTTGAGTGCAGAGCAACAGCCTGCGGAATAGGCATTAGCATTAGCGAAGCGGGAGCGTAGCTCGGGCTTATTTGAGGCGGCACAACCAAACGCCTAGACTGCAGCAAAGCTGTCGGCGCGGGTGAGCTGCTCGGCGGCGACCACGGAGGAGTGGAAACCAGCGAGGGGGCAACATCAGGGGCGGATTTGAGCGGTGGCGGAGCTGCACTTGGAGAGGGAGAAGGTGATAGGAAAGTAGAGGAAGCTGGTGGATCAGCTGGGCGTTTTTGGGTATTGCCCATTATCAAAAGGGTCGAATGTCTGTGAAGAAATGCTCAAGTTCCTTACACTAAGAAGCCCAGATGATGAGGGATTTAATTTCTAACTAGTGTAGAATGTTGATCCTCCCGCTTCTCAGATTGAATTGCCTTTACAATCATGAGTTCTGAAATCTATGCAGGGATTTACATGTTGTTAGGATGTAATAAATTAAGATTTGGATGAAAAGACAGTCTTGCTTGTTTGGTACACAAAGCATGAAATTATTCCGTTGGACAACGTTGCAGTATGTTTAAGTCCATGTGAAGTTCATTGATAATGGAGTAATGGACCTACCAAAAGACAAACAAGGAAAAGGGCAGATTCCCTTCATGTCCAGGAAAAGAGCAGAAAATTGTAGATTTCATTCATGTACAGAGTGAATACATTAACATCAATCATCATTGGAGTAAGATAGCCGTTGTTATTATTCTTTTCCTCGCAGAGTAGCTCATTAAAACTTAAGAAGAGAGGTAATCGCCATTAGTAAATAAAGCATAGAATAACGTTGAGTTTGGATTAAAGGACAGCTCTGAGTTTCTTTTTCTTTGCTTTTCCAACTTAGTGGAGGGGACCCGTCCTAGGCCCTGAATTTCCCACAAATTTCTCTTTACTTGTTTTCCAAAAAGCAACCCTATATGGGCTTTAACGTTAACATGTATTAATTTAATCGCTTTTTTTTTACTACTCATTGCCTTTGGCAAGAGATCATTATTACTTTCTTGTTACTTTCTTGTTTCCCTCATTGTCTACTTCGAAATATGGGTTTATAGCAATCAATGCCCCGAATTATGTGTATATTTAATATTTTAATATCTATGTTTTATACTATTTTCGGGTACATGTAAATATGTTGTCACTGTTCAACTCAATTTATATGGTTTTTTTTAAAGAGTTACATGAATGGAAATTTTGAGGTACAAGACTATTTTCACTACAAAAATCATAAACATATATTTATTATTATTTTATATATATTTATTATTATTATATACATTTTCCATTTAGTATTTTATATTTATTCTTAGAGTTATAATAAATATTATTTATTATTAAAATTAGATGAATGAAATTTTTGAAGAATAAGATTATTCTCCTTACAAAAATGTATGTTTTAGTTTGGTAATCTATTGTTTGTTACTCTCTTCTGAATAGCCTTTGGTTGCCCTCTATTTGTATTATTTCGTATTGATTCAATTTTTTTTTTTAAAACATACATAAAAAATAAAAAATAAAAGAACGTATGTCATTATAGGTCAAGGGCCCACCAAAATTAGGAGTGGAAGGGAACGGAAGTGACCGAGTGGCAATGACGTGGCGAAGATGGCAACAGGTTTTGCCCTAGGATATTCAAACCTAGAGTAACTTTATTATTAATATATTATATTGTATTATTTTGCCCCTAGGAAGTTCAAACTTAAAGAATAATTTGATTATTAATATATTATTATATAAGTATTATTTTATTTAAATTTATTCAATATGTTTATAAGTTTATTAAATTTGTATTATTATTTTTTATTTTTTATTGCATTATATTATATATTTATTATTATGTAAATAAATTTATATTAGTTTTAGAATATTATAATTATTCAATTATTTTATTGTCATTATATTATAATATTATATTATTTTATTATAATATAATAATATAATAATATTATGTTATTCTATTATATTATTATATTTTTATAATATTATTATGATATTAAAGTTATTTTGTTATTATATATTTTTATAATCTAATTAAATTTGTAGTATTATTTTAAAATTATTATTATATATTTATTATTATATGTTTATTATTATCTAAACAAATTTATATTATTATATAAATATAAATATTAATAATAGATTATATTTATATATCATTATAATAATGATTTTAATAATTATGTCTATATAATTATACTTTACAATATAAATATATTTTAATTGTATTTATTTTTTTAATTTTCTAATAATAATATAAAGATATATATTAATATATTAATTACATTATTATCTATATTTCTACTTTCAAGAATTATCTGATTTAACAAAAAAAATATTTTATTGACTGTAATCAATTTATTAGTTAGAGATTTTATTTTAATTTAAAATTATTTAATTATTTAATTTTATTTACATTGTTTACTTTTGGATTTTAATTTCAAGTTATATTAAGAATTATTTTATTTTTTTATCTACGAGCTATTTCTTTTATTGAAGAGTTACTGTATTTTATTTTATTTTATTAAAAATTATTTTATAATTATTTTAATTACTTTAAAACTTTAAAATTACTATTTATCATAGAGATTGTAAAATATAATTTTTTTAATTGAATGATTTTTAAAATAAATATAAGAAACAATATTAATACATATTTAAATACATATAGAGAAATTATATTTTAAAATATAAAGCTAGAATTAAATTGTTAAATAGTTATAGAGTGAGAATTTGAATGATTCACTTAATATTTATCATATTTAAGTTTTATATATATTAATAATATTATTAATTTTATTTATTTAATTAATTATTTCAAATTTAAACACATTTAATTATAAAAAAATTATGCCTATTAACCTAGCTTAACTTATTATTTAAAATGTGAAGCGCCCAAAATTATTCCTATATGTATAATTAGGAATGAATTCATTTCCTCTTCACATACCAACCATGAAAAGATACTTAAGTTAGGCTCTTATATTGGGAGAATAGAAAAAAGGTTGATATATTTATATTAAATCTAAACATCTATTAAATGGATTGTTCTTTTCCTTTAGAAATAATGTTGATCATATACATTTATCTTTTAAGTTTTTCTTATTTTCAAATTTATTTCTAATTATTAACAATTTAGATATATTTTTAACTCAAATATGGACACTTCTTATGTGAAAATTAAATTAAATGAAAAATATTAAAGATCATTATTCACATTAGGCATGACAAAGAGGTTCCAACATACTATAGTCAATCCGTATCTACTCATTTGTATATAGAAGAAAAGGAAGTTGTAGATGTAGTTATGGAATAGGAAGAAAAAATTTAACCTATTTTATTAGGTATATAGAAAATAGTTGTCTTCTAGCTATTACCATATAAAAGTCACGAACTAATGAACAATGGGGTATAATAAAGAACTTGGATGTTGGGATATGTAAATATTTAGTGAATAATTGAATATCACAATTATGTACTTTGAATAAAGGCCAGACCTTGATCAAGTTCAAAGTCAAAGGGGACTAAAGTATTGGTAGGTGAAAATATAAGATAAGCAAATCAAAGAGTATAAAAATAAAAGTATTTTTACAAATGAGAAAAGAAATAAAATATTATATTATTAAATTCAAAGGGGATACTCAATTAATAAAAAGGATCAATGATAGAAGTTGGGAAGAAAAATAAAGAAATAAGAAAGATGATGGAAGTATATATGCTTTTATAAAGACAATGGAAGAAAAAGTGACAATGATAGGGGAGGATAAAGGTCAAACTAAAAAAACATAGTTTAAAAACATATAACATGTTTTAATCACCACTTAAAAAACACCCTTAGTGCACAAATTGAGTGTTAAACCTTAAATTAAAAAGAAACAAAAGTGCAATTTTCAACAATGTCAAACCTTAATTTCTTTTTTTAAGGGAATTTAATCTAGGACTTTCAAAATGAAAAGAAAAGTGAGAAAATCCTACCTCCACTTGATCTCATTCCAAACCCTAAGTTTTACTTTATTTTATTTTTAAGAATGCAATTGGTTAAGAGAGAAAAAGAAAAATATCTTATATTATGTATAATATATTATAATATAATATAATTTAACTTAACATAATTTATAATATAATATAATATAGAATGGTGTTACCATACTCTTTGTTGTCAAAATCCTCCTTGTTGAATCTTCTTGGGCATGAGCTTGTTACGCAACGGGTCACAACTTCATGAGAATGATCCTCCTGATAGATCCAACTCTGCCAAGGTTATCATCAATTCTTTAAGAGTGTATATTATTTGTATGATCGATTACCGCAAACCAACAATCTCCCACTTGGATACTGGTCAGGTTCCACAACAAACAATCTCACACTTGGAGACTAATCCTAGATGACACCACTGCACTTGCAACTCCCACTAGATTACAAACCTGACTAGTTTCTTATGTCCACCGTTATCAGTCATGAAGGCCATCAGAAACTGATGAATAAATCAGTTTCTCCCGTGTAGCTAGCTTTGTGAACATATCTACAGGATTCTTACTTGTGTGAATTTTCTCTAGCTTCAACTATTGATCCTCCAAAACTGATTGGATGAAGTGGTATCTGAGCTGTATGTGCTTAGTTTTTTATTGAATAGTTGAATTCTTAGCAAGATGGGTGGCACTATCAGTGTACAAAGGGCTATCGTCTTGTCATTGTCCCAATTCCTCTAGAAAATGTTGTAACTAAATCATCTCCTTGATAGCTTATGTAACAACAACATACTCAACTTCAGTGGTTGAAAGCATAACCTTTTGCAGCCTTGGAATCCAACTAATTGTAGTACCTCCTATAGTTAAAAATGTATACCCTATAATACTCCTCTTGCTATCAATATCACCCACTAGATCAGAGTCAACATATCCTTTTAGAGCAGAATTTGTTCCTCCAAAATATAATTTGTTTGAAGTAGTACCTCTCAAATATCAGAGAATCCATTTTATCACATTCCAATGTTCCATTCTCGGATTGCTCATATACCTATTCACAACTCCCACTATATGTGCAATATTTAGCTTTGTGCATACCATTGTATACATCAAGCTACCAATTGTTGATACATATGGTATCTTAGACATTTTGTCTTCCTTCTCTCGTGTCTTTGGACACATCTCCTTAATCAAATTAAAATGACTAGGCAAAGGTGTACTAACTTCTTTTGCATTATGTGTGTTAAACCTTTTCAACACCTTCTCTACATACTCACTTTGAGAAAAAAATAATTTTCTATTTGTCCTGTCCCATGTGACCCTCGTACCAAGGATTTGTTTTGCCGCACCCAAATTCTTCATAGCAAATAAATTTTATAATTTCTACTTAATTTCATTAATATGTTGCATGTTAGACCCGACAACAAGCATGTCATCAACATAAAGCAACAAGATAATATAGTTGCCATTATCCAATTTCTTAAAATAAACACAATAATCAAAATGACATCTTTTGTAACCTTGTTCAGCCATAAAACTATCAAATTTCAAATACCATTGTCGAGGTACTTGCTTTAGGCCATACAAAATCTTCTTTAACCTACACACAAATTCATCCTTACCCTTGACCTCATATCCTTGCACAGTTGCTGCATGTATATTTCATCTTCCAAATCCCCATGGAGAAATGTTGTTTTCACATCTATCTATTCAATATGCAAGTCTTTCGCAGCCACAACACTTAGAATAGTTCTAATAGAAGTCATCTTTACAACCGAATAAAATATTTCATCACAGCCCTGGAACCCCAGCAAGGATACATTAAGAGTGTACAAAATTTGTATGATCAGTTGCCACATGTTTCATAAAAAACTTCTAAGCCTTCGTGGTTTTTATTTTATCTTTGTGGATGTGCCTTACCATTAAATCGCTCACAACCTACGGCGTGTGCCACGTGGCTTCCTCTCAAAGCTTTTTGTTGTTCCTTTTTTCTTTGCCTTTTTCGATCTCCGTCTATGCGACATCTGGCTTTCTCTAGTCGCTTTTCGAGCTGGACCCACCTTGCAGTTTCTATCGCTCGGCGTGTGCCACATGGCTCCCTCTCGGAGATTTTCATTGGGCATCCCTTCATCTTTTCGTTGGTCCCCCTTTTCTCGACACGTGGTAGTTCTTTTTCGTGTGCCAGTTATCTTGGAGTTGTTGCTACGTCATTGGTTCTTGAGCCGCCACATTTTCTCCTTTGATGCCGCATGTTTGTTGCTACTACTGCATGGTTTTCTGTTCACTATGGGGGAATTGTTGGTGCATTGTTGGGCGTCCATTTTATTCCATGGCGGCTCGAGGTGATTGGAGGCGTCGATGTTTGCTCGCGGTTTTTTCTCTCTGTGGTGATTCAGGCGGTGGACTGGCCTATTTATGTGACCCTTTTCTCTTTTATTAGGTTGTTGATTAAGTTGCTAAAAAAGCTCTCGAGCATTGGGAAAGCCTTTGTAATATTTTTATTAAACTTGAAAGTTGTAAACTATGCTAATCAATTCGGCCTTTCTGTTTTTCATGCATTTAGTAAGACTGTTAGCCTGTGTTGTTATTTCCTATAATGTATGAATGTCCGTTCTTTAGCTTTTGTGATCTTCTATAGCTAAATAAATACAAATCATGTTTTCTTGACTCCTCTGTGTTGGCTAAGGTTATGTGAGATTATGCTATCCTAATTAGAGGGTATTTGTTATGTTTAAAGTGCTTTTGAGAAAATTTACTCGATAAACAACAATTTGGTGGTTCGGACCTTTGCATTCTGTACTGTGCTCTGGTAAATTTGTCTATGATTTTGGCGCATCGCCTGTAGTTTAGTTTTCATTTTTTGCTATCTTTCTAACCTTTTACCTCCCCCACTAAACGAAGAGCCGGCTTCGATAAAATCCCGGAGGTTACTTAGCTAGCGCACTATGTCCCCCTAATAGCTAAGTTTCCCATAAGACTGTTGCTACATGCAAAATCCTGCATCAACACCACATACCAACAATCTCCCACTTGGAGACTAATCAAGCTCCACACCAAACAATCTCCCACTTGGAGATTGATCCTGGATGACACCGCTACACTTGCACCTCCCACTAGATTATAGGTCTGGCTAGTTTCTTATGTCCAACATTATCAGTCGTGAATGCCAACAAAAATCGATGAAGAAATCAGTTTCTCCCTTGTAACTATCTTTGTGAACATATTTGCAGGATTCTCACTTGTGTGAATTTTCTCTAGCTTCAACTATCCATCCTCCAAAATTGACCAAATGAAGTGGTATCTGAGTTGTATGTGCTTAGTTTTTGAATGCAGAGCTGAATTCTTAGCAAGATGAATGTCACTCTAGCTAGCAGTCTACAAAGGGCTATCTTCTTGTCATTATCCCAATTCCTCCAAAAAATGTTGTAACCAAATCATTTCCTTGCTTGCTTCCGTAACAACAACATACTTAGCTTTAGTGGTTGAAAGTGCAACAACCTTTTGTAGCCTTAAAATCCAACTGACTGTAGTACCTCCTAAAGTAAAAACATACCCTGCAGTACTCCTCCTACTATCAATATTACACACCAAATCATAGTCAACATATCCTTTTAGAGAATAATTTGTTCGCCCAAAACATAGTTTCTTTGAATTAGTACCTCTCAAATATCAAAGAATCCATTTTTACCGCATTCCAATATTCCATTCTCGAATTACTCATATACTTGCTCATAACTCCCACTACATGTGCAATATTTGGCCTCATGCATACCATTACATACATCAAGATACCAATTTCTAATGTATATGGTGTCTTAGACATTTTGTCTTCCTCCTCTTGTGTCTTTGGACACATCTTCTTAGTCAACTTAAAATGACTAGGCAAAGGTGTACTAACTGTATCGTGGCGAATTGTGTAATGTGAGTAAATGAATAATAAAAGCACACAATCAATGAAATGTATTATATTAGAGAATTGAAATCACAAACTAATCCAATTAAAACACAACAAATTCCCTAAAATCATTCCATTGTTTCCTATCTTCAGGGATTCATTAAATCATGTTGGCTCGCATATTTGTGTGTGCACTATGACTGTTAGAATAGTAGCCCAAGGAATGGAATGTTGAAAGATGCAAGAAATCTATCCCTACATGATGATAAACTATGTGATATGTTGTAAATGATAATGATGATATGATAATAGATATGATGCTAAAGACTATGATGCAAATGATGTATAAAACTACTATGATAATGGAAAAGCAACTAATAAACTAAGCCATGATTCTAAATTAATATGCTTCTACTATGTTGAATGATAAATGCTCTAAATGCTCTAATGCTCAAAGATAATTTTTGCAGAGTAAGTTTTCTCAAAGATGGGATATGAAATGCTAGAGAATGATGTTGTATTTATAAGATTTCCAAGGCATATTGTGATGTGGCAACAACCAATGGTTAATATTTCAATTGGAAAGATGAACGGTGGACAATGAAGAAGTTAGAGGGAATCATGGAGATGGTTCCCTTAAAAGAGCACTTTGCCAAGTGTTTAGAAGAATAAATGAAATGGAGGAGCCAAATGTCCAAGGTTGTTTCAAAATTGGTTGAGGATAATTCCAATTAAATATTAGGCATATTTAAATTCATGAGACACTTGATGATGTGGCAAGAGGAAAAGTTGGAGACATGTAACTAAATTTGAATTTTGGAATTATTCATATTTAGTGAGGAGATATTAATTAAATAAAACAAACTATTGACATTTGTTTATTTAATTAAAATTAGAAGAATGTGATTTAAGATAGAAGAATTAGGAAATGTGAACTATATAAATAAATTTAAGTGGACGAACTAAGAGGTTTATTAATTAAATAAATTTTATTTAATTAATTGATTATCCTAACCGATTTTAGGTGTATACATTTTGCCCCTCTTTGAAGTGATGTGTTTACACATTGCTTCAAAGAAAAAATTGTTGGTGATGTTGACCAAAAAAAAATTGATATGCCCACCTAGCTGCTCTCTCTCCTCACCCTGCTCCTAGATAGGTGACAATGGTACACCACCCACTCTCTACCTGACTCTCCTAGGCTACCTCCACCCTCCATCATCGCTCCTCCTCCTCACCCCCCTCCCATCTCTGCCATCATCATCTCCCCCACCTCTACCTCCATCTCCCCGACTACCATCTCTCCCTCCGACCCCCTGTCATCTTTGCCTCCATCTCTCCCTTTGGGCCCCCTGTCGTCTCTACCTCCATCTCTGCCACCCCGACCTCTCCTCCATACCCATGGGATAATTGATCTCTGATCTATGAGAGTCGAACCATCTGGATTTGTCAATGGAATCGGCCTATGAATCTTCCACGAGGTGTCAAACTCAACAGATGTCCCAGCATCTGTTGGACCTCCTCTCCTTAACCACTACTATGCAACTAGGCCATCTATTTTCTACTCAGCTACTACCACTGCTATCAGCGACCCCCATATGGTCTCCCCAAAGGACCGTGCATACTCTATTTTCCCTACTAGCACATCCTGCTGCTCCCCAAACTATCGTAGTACCCGTTGGGGTAGGTACATCTCAATAATCCATTGGCTCTGCACTTTGCGGCCAATCAGGTATCAAAATTGTTTGCATTGTGACAAATGGCCATCCTCATCGAGCCACTGGGCACAATCTCTATAAGACCTCCAGAAAAAGTTGATCAAAGTGTTGATCTGATGACACCAATACCTGATATCTCCCACACGAGTCTGGCTAATTGAACCCGCATAAAGATAAACATAGGGAATTCCATCACCCAGCTGTTGAATCTACACTGGTGGTTGAAAAATGAGAATGTGCTCCCATGCCCAGATCATAAGTAGTGTGGTCCCACAACTGATACTTTGCCCCTCATGATAAACTACCTCATGAAGCTGATGATATAGCATGGCCAACAAGCAGGGCCCCCAAGCAAAAACTGTCCTCTGACCCCACATACAAACTAGTACCTCCCCCCATCCAATAGGAAAGCCATGTCCGTGATGATCCGGTATCAACACTCTGACAATCAGTTTCATGAGCATGGCATCCCACCATGGAAACTGGTCAGCCACAACATCCCATCCGATCTCATACCTGTGAATGCCTAGACTGGCACCACCGACACCACCAGCATCCTTTTACATCTCTACTAGGGCCTGTCGCCCTCGGTGTGGATCGTATACCACCCTCTCCCCATTGATCAGGATGCACATAATGCGATAAAAATCCTCCAAGGTAATCGTAGCCTCTCCTGTGGGTATCTGAAATGAACATGTCTTTGAATGCCACCTCTCACAAAGTGCCATCAGTAACCCCCTATTTCCTCAAATAATGGGTATATAGGTGACGCAGTATAACCCCAGTATCATCAACTATTGTCTCTCCATGTCACTCAATTGATCTCTAAAAGCATAAGTGGTTGGTCTGAACTCTCGTGTATATATGGGCACTAATCGTCTCTACACATGCAGAAACAAGGATTAGCACACATGGGTAAGCACAATGGCACAGTATTACTATCTGAGAAACAAAACATACATCTAAAACAAGAGCCTACACAAATTCAACACTGCTCAACACTGGTCAACTACAATTGTGTCGCGTTAACTGCAATTGTGTCGCAATATGTCACATGCAGCTCTACATCTCTTAGTTGCACCGCAATATCGTGAATGTGTCATTCAATCTAGCAATTATGCGTCCTTGATGCGATTGCATCGTTCTGCAGAATGATTATGTCATTTTATAGCAATTGCATTGTTAGACCTGGAATTTGCATCGCAAAAACCCACATATGCATTGCATTTTGACACTTGCATCGTTTTCCTTCGCAATTGCGCATTTTTAACCTTTGACCTGCCTACCCATTGCATTTGCATCACCGATGCAATCAAATGTGTCGAATGTGAAAGCAATTGTGGCTTACACAAAGACAATTTTGTCGCAACGCATTTGTTTCCCATCCTGAAACCTTAATAAATACGCGAGAATCGAAAAAAATTAAAGGTCAAATAGGGTACTTATCGGTGCCTCTGCACCCTCAAGTCATCGGAATGTCCACATGTGGTAGCCACGGTGGGCTGTCGCAAGAATCACCATCTTCTCCTTGAGCTTTGATCTCTGGGAATTTTGAATAGCGAATGTGAAAATGACACTTGGTTTGGCTTTTTCAACCTATTTATAGGTTGAAAGTTAGGGTTTGACCTAGTGGGTTTTTATTGAAGGCTCTTTTGACCGCCTTTATCTAGCATGTTGACTGGCTAAGCATCCTCTGTGTTTGAAGTTGATCACGTGATTGTTTCTCTAGCCATTAAATTGATTAATCGGGACACTTTCCAAATTTTTCTGACCCTGGGCCAAAATTCAAAAAAATTCCTGAGGGGGCATAGGCACTTCGTACCTTCACTGGGGCATATTTTGGACTTTTTTTCTTTGCCATAACGTGATAAACTGACTTATGAAAAAGAGGGGCAAATGTAGACACATAAAAATTACCTAGGCCTACAAGCACTATTTTACCACTTCTCGTCTTAGCATAATTATGACATTTTAATTATGTTTCTAACTCACTTTTGACTATTAATTAAATAATTCATAATTATTTAATTAATTCATATCTTTTTATTCTCCATGATTATAAAAAAATAAATCTTATTTATTTATTTAATGTGTCACTAATTATCTAAAGTCTTCTCATAATTAAATTAAGTTCTCAATTTATTTAATTAATCTTTATCATTTATGTCCTCTTGATTATTAAATAAATATATTTTTATTTATTTATTTAATATGTCACTAATTCCAAAATCCTCTTTTAATTAAATAGGTTTATTAATTTATTTAATTAATCAATCACCTCTTCTAAATTAAATAATTATTTAATTGCCTTATTTCACATTTCCCTCATTTTAAATTAAAAAAATTATTTAAAAATGGTTTCACATGGTTAACTGCTTCTTCTTTTAGTAAATAATCTTAAATCAATTATTTATTATCTCACTAAATCCATATTTTGAATTAATTTTAATTCAAAATGGTAATATTCTTTTACAAATCAAGTAATTGCTAAAATTATTGATTTTCTAAATCTCATCTTCTTGTTCAAACATTATCTTCTTGATTTTTACTAATTTTCATCTCACTGTCACATTTATTCTCCATCCTTGATTTAATTTCTTAAATTAAATCTTTCCCACTCATTTGGAAATCTTAACCCAACACTAATTGAGAGTTGCCATTTTTGAATCTTGACCATTCATTCTAGGGCACTTCTCAATCTCTCATCTCGTTCATCCATCCAAAATTGCATTTTTCCATAAAATGTCAATTTTGTTCTCATTTCAACACCTCTTGATTTCTTGAATCTCTTAAAATCTTGTGAATTACTCTTGCATTTCTTGAGTTTTTGTTTCTTTCATATTGTGTCATTCAATTACTTGCATTTAGAATTTAGTTTCTATTGCATAGTTTATAGTAAATCCTTCAAAACTTTTCTTAGGGCTAGGCTATATAGTAGAGTTTTCTCATCACAATTTGAGGGCACACTCATCATCACAACAAGCTAGAAGGTGCAGTGGAAGTCAGCCATGGAGGAGGAAGGACTAGGTGAGATCTCTCATATTTGTTCTTTACTTTATTTTCCTATGCATTCTATTGTCATTGTGGGTTTTATTTCTATTGCATGTATATGTATGCTAATCTAATCTGGTCCTTGCAGAAAAATCCTCAATCACAACAACCAAATTTAATCCTTCTTGACCATTGGTATAACAACTTCTTGCATTTTTTGCAATTTTGCAACTTTCCATGACAACTTTTGACAATATTTGTAAAATGTAACCATCTACCTACAACCAACCCAAAATGACTCTAATTACATTATGAATGGTCTATTATGACCTTATTTTAAGACAAAAAGACTCAAATTCCCTAAAAACCAAACTTAAGACCTTTTTCACAAAACTTGCCATGGTGCCCCTACACCACCCAAATATATAAGGATTACTCTTTTTTATAGTAGCTACTTGGGTATCAACTTGTTGGGTGGGTTGGGAGGTAGGGTTTAGTTGAAGCAAAATTTTATTTTATCTTCGAAAAGGTTGGTAAGTGTTTTTGTTTGAGGGTTCAAACTTTTCAGGACAGGTAGAAGTGGTTTTTGGTTCACTACTACCTACAAAATTATGATAATAACGAAGGGAAGTGCATAGGTGCATGAAGGAAGGGAATTTCATCATTGTAAGCTTGTCTTGTATTTTTCTTTGTAAATTTTCTATGAACATCTTTTGGAGGTTAGAATTAGGAACCTTCACACTGATTTGGGAATAAAGCAATTGATAACGTGAAATAAAGTTGGTGAGTTTTTCACCCTCATTTTGCTTACATCTCATTAAATCAGCTAATGTCATTTCAGGAACCATATGCACTTGGAAATGGTTAATAAAGGCTTCCACAAGTTCATTGAATGAATGAATTGAGTTATTCGATAATGTACAAAACCAATCCAAGGCAATTTCTTTTGAGGATCGGGGAAAGAGCTTAGCCAAAAGTTTGTCCTCAAGGATAAAGTCACTACATAAACTAGTAAAGGCATTTACATGATTAGCAAGATCTCCCTTTCCTCCATATTTCTCAAATCTAGGGATCTCTATACCTTGTGGCACCAGAGTTCTCAATATCTCCAAGGATAATGGGTTGCTTTTGACATAGTATGAGGGTGGACCATTTTTATTTTGATTTATAGTGGATACTTGACATGGATACTTGAGGAGTTGTATAGGTGGGAATGGATGCTATGGTTCAAGGAGGAGGAGTTTTATTTCCTCCTTGGGCTTGCACATTGTTTGAAGCTTGAGCGCCATTAGTGGTGGAAGGAAGATGTTTTCCAAAGATGTGAGGCATGTTATGCACAATTTCCAGTCCTTCATCACTTTTCATCATGCAATGAATACTATCTATGGTATGTATAATAGTGTTGGAAATTTTTTTAGTACTGTTGTGCAACTTTGCACACCCACCCCACTAAAAGTAGGGACCATCTCTTTTTTGTCTGGTCTTTTGACTTTTTTTTGTGGCCTTCCTTGTGCTTGTCTTTGAAAATATTGAGTTTTTCATTCTTGGTGGTTTTTTTATCCTTGACCTTGTATTTGTGCCTCTTTGCCATGTTCTTTGAAGAATATCTTATTGGAAAAAATTCTAAGTCTAGGGGGTCAATTTCGAGTTTTTCATTGATTCTGGGATTTTTTCGTCCCTACCGGATTTCCCCGGCTGCTTGATTTTCCCAGTCGGGTTGCTTTTAAACTGCATTAGGAGATTTCGGGTTCTCACGAAATTTCCACCTCCTCGGACTTTTCTGAATTATCACATGTTTCTTGATTTCCCCGGCCTCCTGGAAAACCTGACTGAGCTCATTCTTCGTTGCCTTTGGAAATTTCATCGCCTTTAGGAATTTCTCTTCCTTGCAGATTTTCCTTCCTTGCCTTAGTCATTTTCTCGGGTCGCCTATGTCAGTTTACCTCGGTTCCGCGGGGAAGCTTTCCCTCAGGCGCGGCTGTGCGGTGACACCGTCGTGTCGCAGGGGTCTGTCTGGTTCACTGTGATGGCGCGATGACTATTAGTTCGCCTTTGGTCTCACTGTTCACCTCGGTACTGTGGCGGTTAGTTAACCAGCCCGCGATCGCATTGTAGCAGTTTTTCGGGCGGCGCCGTTATTCACCTCGATACCATGGTGGTTAGTTAACTGGCCAATAGTGGCATAGTGGCAATTTGTTGGGCAGCGCTACCATTCACCTCGGTACCGTGGTGATTGGTGGATTGGCTCGCAGTGGCGCGGTTAACCGCGTTACCGCGGGGTCATCTTGGTGAGCTCGCAGTAGTGCGGGGGTTGTGTCAGGGAGCTCGCTCAGGCCGCGATGAGCTCAGGGATTTCCTGCTTGGTCAGATTTTTTTGAAGATCTGTCAATTGTTGAGAATTGAAGGAATTCATGGCCCAATTGTTAATGGCTCTGCATTTTATGATGAATATGGATGATCTAACAGTGAATGTAGAATTTTTATGGCTATTTAATCTATGAATGTTTGGCTTTTGAGCCCAATTATGTTCTTGCCTCAGTGTAGTCCACCTGGCCCAAAATTTTTTGAAATTCCTTCTTGAGCTAAAATCTGTGAAGGGGTGAAAATCCAGAACTTTGAAAGATAATGTTTTAATGATGGTTTAAGGGAGTCTGATAAATTATTTGGATTTCCTTGATGATTTGATGTGATTTTCATAACGTAATAACCTGATTTCTTATGCTATACTAGTTGCTAATTATGAGTCTTTGCATGCAGGCTGGATCGAGTAGGTTGGTGCTATCATGAATGAAAAGGGAAGGATGAAATGTGCATTCTTTGAGAATGTTGAGTGATTTGCAGGATTCACCTAGGTACACTTTGCGACTGAAGGCAAGTTGGACTCATGTTTATAATTCCATTCTTCTGCTTTGGGAAGATGGAGCATTAATGGTGGGCATGTCTCGAGGGACTGTACCCTGACTTTGTGTGATCCCAGACCGATTTGAAGAGGCACATGCATTCAATGCATGGTGGTGAGTTATTGTAGGTTCTCTGGGTCGATCTGATTGATGACCAATTCTCTTCGTAACCCTATCTTGGGGTTTGCACTGAATGTGAATTCTATAAATATGGCCTTTGGCCTCATTTGTAGGCGTTGGTTACGTTGGTTTCCTATTAGCTTAGACAGTAGATTTAGTAGTAGAATATCAAGTTGGCAGATTAGAAATTTGTTTTACATTTCAAGCAAGTATTCTAACAGACTAGAATTTTTAATACTTTGATGATTTAATACAAAGTGTAGACATTGTGCTATGACTAGCGCCTTCTTTGGATTGAATAATCTTTCATGGTTCTTGTTCTATCTCTTAAATGGCTTGGAAGCATTTAAATGTATCTTAGGTTTAGTTAATAATGTTTGTGATTTAATGTTTGGAGTGTTGTAGCAATCTCTGGTTCATACTTTGGGAAGCTTCTTGATTATGGGAATGTTGTGCAAGGTCAACCTGTACCAAATACTTATGTGCTTAGTTCAACTATAGGCATTTATTCAATTCCATTGAATGAATGCCCTTAGTCTGAAAATCTTTAACACCTTAGAAGATTGCACTACTTTTTGTAAGATCGCAGGTATAGCCTGGGTTGAATAGGAATTAGTTTAAAGGGATTGGTCCAATCCAAGTATTTCATTATTTGTATGGTTAATCTCAGGAGTAGTCTTAATCTTAGGACTTCTAAAACTCTCATCTTTTGCTATTACTTTATTATTTGGTTAGAACTAGAAATTTAAGCATCACCATATCTTAAAATCTGATGAGTTTAAAGCTTCCAGTAATTGTTCATAAGGCCCCTTTGTGATTACCAGCATTTTCATATTTATCACTGAGTTTGTTCCACTACATTGTCATGACCTAACACCTGAGAGACCTTGGGGTTATCTCTTTGTTCATAGAGATCAACCTTTCAAGAGAGATAGGATAACCTTTATTCTGTCTAAGTTGTTGCTGTGCAAAAAACACCAAACAACAGGATTGGCACTAGAAGGAGGGCCTGAAGAAGTAAGCTGGAGTATTTTCTAAACACTATCTCTCCTGAGAGGCTCAGAAGGAGAACCAGATCTACACCAGGAGAAGAAGAAGAGTTTCAAGAACTGCCACCTCCAACCAGGTCAAGAAGGACCATAATAAGGGAGGAATCATCATCTAATCCATCATTTCCACCATCCTCACCCTCATCCACCCCATCCTCATCCGATCATGAGGCTAGTTCCATTCCAGAGCCCCAACCAATCATCAATCAGCCTTTACCACCTCCACCTCCACCAATGGCTTTCTTGGAAAATAATCCATCCCCTCTAACCTTCAACAACTACAATGTTATGCCAAATAATCCTGAGCATTTTTTCTCTAAGTTTCACACCAGTGATCCAAATAGGACAACAGAATAGCACATTAGGATCTTTCAGACTTGTCTAAGAGATAGAGGGATTAATCATGAGGATGTTGCATGTAGACTTTTCCCCTACTCTCTAGGAGAGGAGGCCTTTTATTGGTACAATTATTTACTTGCTGCATCCATCCATAACTGGGTTGAACTCGAGGCTACATTTCTACTGAAATTTAAGATTCCCATTAGTGCTAATGAGCTTTACATACAGTTTACTGGGGTAAAGAGAGAGGTCAATGAACCTATAGGATCATTCAACAATAGGTTCCACCATGCATACACTAGATTGCAAGCACCTTATGTTGGGGATGATGCCATTGCCTTAGGGGTGTACTTTGAAGCCCTTGATAGTCTCACATCCACCTTCCTTAAGTGGATAGAAAACCCTCTTGTCAGCCTACTTGAAGCTTATGATGAGGTTGTTAAAGTGAGCATAGATTTGAGGCAACACTTGTCCAGACCCTTCCCATCAGCTAATCAAACAATTATGGATAGAGAGGCCGAGAGGCCTATGGTCAAGCCATGAGGCTATATAGCCGCAATTACCTTTGGTTTCACACTCGAGTCAACCCTTGAAGCAAGCCCCACCCCTGCCAATTACCATCCAAATATGAATCAACCTGCATTCTCTCACCAGCAAGCTAATATACCTAGTTACTTGCAGAGCTTTGAGATATTTAACCAATTCGTGAACCATGGGTTCCATTCTATTTATATGTAGAGTCTAGCTAGTTTTGTTCCTCCATCAAACAAGGCAGACAAGGAGAGGCTAGATGAACTCACAGAGCTGGTAAAGAAGTTGGCCACCAAAGTCACCTGCCTAAGGAACCAAAATAATCAACCTTAGTCCATCCAAAGGGGAACCCAGTTCAATTGTGATCAAGATCAGGGGTAGAATTTTGATAGGGGACAATATTTTAAAAATCAATACTCAGGGCCAACATTTGATAGAAGGCAGCTACCATGTCAAAATAGGACTTGGAATATAAGGCCTAACAATGAAGGAGTCCTAACATCTTTGGAGCATCCAAACAACCAAGAAAATCCTCCAATCAATGTATATCTAGCAGAAGTAGCTCTATCTAGATGGTGCAGGCTTTATAACACCAATCAACACTCTGAATTGGATTGTCAATAATTTCAGTTTGCTACATCTATTTTCCAACAAAAGATCCAGCATACCAACAACAATTTGAGTGGCCAAGAGATAGTACCATCTAATCTTTATGATATATTGGTCTTGGTGGTGGATCATGCACCATTTCCAAGGAGTGAAGAGAATGGCCCAAAAGAAAAACAAGACAAAAGTGCTGAAATAGAGTATGCATGCAATGAAGAATCTATAGTTCAATCTTTTGAAAGTGATGAGGAAAATGACAATGGTCCACTAGAGGCGGAAGAGCAAGTCTGGTTGTTAGATCATACAAAGGATGTGCATCAAACTATGAAAGAATGAGTCTCCAATAGAATAATTTCAACAAGCTACTGAAGAATACCCAATAGAAGAGTCAACTGGCATTGGATCTGAGAAAGGCATAGCAGCAAATGTTGAGGTAGCCCTAGAGGGGTTTGAGTTTTCAATTGAGGAGCCTCAACAGATTATCAATGAAAGTCCCATGAAGCAAATTAAACAAGCTGATGTTCTTGAGGGTTATAGTTACAAGTCTGAACTAGTGCCAACAAAAGAAGAATTTAGGGAGTCTTCTTATTCATTTCATTATGTCCTTTCTCTATTTGTTGATGGGCTAAGTATTGGAAATTCATAGATTTTATGCATTAAGGGTGAGGTAGCTAATGTAGTTCATATTGATATGCAAGAAAACATGAATGAAGAAACACAAACAGTAATGTTGCACCATTAGTGGAGACCTCTTGATGATACTGGGATCAACTTTTCACAACTGGGAAGTGATGAATATAATATTCAGTCCATAGGAGTACAAAATCAGGTTGTCTCTTTCCTTACTATAAATTTTGAAGCTTATCATTTTGATTATGGAGGTTTAGGGGAGACAACGTGTGTATGGATTTATCATGGTTTCAATGAGTTGCCTCAATTGTTGATTATTCCTATTGAGAATGTTGAGTTTAAATGTTGCATCATTGAGCCTTATTTTTCTAAATATAAGGATGAATTTGTATTCTTGAGGACTGTTACCATTGCATTAATGCTTGTTTGTGCATTGATGAACCATCTGGGGATGGGTCTCAGTTTGCCTTGTCTAATCATGAGCCATTTTGAGTCTCTTTGTACATAGTTTCAGCTGAATAAATGCAGCTTGCCTAGCTATTTCTTTGCTTTAGTCTATTTTGTTTTGTTTAGGATAGATTGATTTAGGATTAGTCTACTTAGGTTAGTTTAGATGGCTTTAGGTTTCCTTTCTGTTGCTCTACTTTTGCCTTGGGGTTTCTTGTTGTCCTATGGGTTGGTTGCATCTATATAACTAGTTGCTTGTCTGGGGCTATTATGGGGATTTCTTTTACAAACTCTAATCATCTTTTCGGAGTCACTTGAACTAGTGGAATTCCTTCACCTAATGTTGCATGGGCTGGGGATTAGAGTCACTTAGCTAGGTCAAATTCTGGAATGTATTTGGGTCTTATATCTTCACACAAATCTTAAGAATTCCAAGGTTGCATGCGGTCTTTAGGAGGTCTGACTAGGTGAAAAATTTCAAATTCTACTCCAGTGCCATTGTGGTTCTCATCCTTGAGTGTGGGCTTCATTGCCTACAAGGTGAAAAAGTAAAGCTTTAAAAGAAAATCTCAAAGAGAATATCAAAAAAAAGAAAAGAAAAGAAAATATTGAAAATCAAAAGAAATGTTTGTGTTATCAGGGGTATACTAGCATATCTACCAGGGTTGTGGACGCCTGGCTGGCAATAGAGCTATGTTAGGGAGGGTCATAGTGATAACCTCACTGAGGCTATGGATGCCTGACTGGCAATGAGGCTCTATCCAGGTTGCTTTTGGAGTTAGAATTCTTATGTAGTCGTGTCAGACTAAGTTTGGTCCCTATTGCAACTTAGGAAAGGGAAATGAATGCATACTCGCACACTTTGACCCTGTTACAGGAAAGATTTGTTTGCTTGTGATTTTTGAAACCTTGTCTAAAATGCAACCTGATGCTTGGACTGAAACCAGAGATTCTGGGTTCATGATTCCACTTTGTCATTGAACTACTCTGGAGCATTTCCCCAGTGGAGTTTCCATTCGTTGTGCAGTTTTGCACACCCGCCCCACTGAAAGTAGGGACCCTCTCTTTTTGCCTGGTCTTCTGGCCTTATTTTGTGGCCTTCCTTGTGCTTGTCTTTTAAAATCTTGAGTTTTTCATCCTTGGTGTTTTTTTTTATCCTTGACCTTGCATTTGTGCCTCTTTGCCATGTTCTTTGAAGCTTATCTTATTGGAAAAATGCCCCTATTGTGCTAACACTTTGAAAATTCTAAGTCTAGGGGGTCAATTTCGGGTTTTTCACTAATTCTGAGATTTTCTGTCCCTACCAGATTTCCCCGGCTGCTTGATTTTCTCGGTCGGGTTACTTTTACACTGCATTCAGAGATTTTGAGTTCTCGCAAAATTTCCCCCTCCCCGAACTTTTTTGAATTGTCCCCTATTTCCTAATTTCCCCGGCCTCTTGGAAAACTCGACCGAGCTCGTTCTTCGTTGCCTTCGAAAATTTCATCACCTTCGAGAATTTCTCTCCCCTACGGATTTTCCTTCCTTCTCAAATTCCTCTGATCTTTCCTTGCCTTAGTCATTTTCTTAGGTCGACTGTGTCAGTTTATCTCAGTCCCGCGGGGAAGCTTTTCCTCAGGCGCGGTAGTGCGGTGACACCGTCGTGCCACGGGGGTCTATCTAGTTGACTGTGATGGCACGATGATGGTTGGCTCGCCTTCGGTCCCGCTGTTCACCTCAATACCATGGTGGTTAGTTAACTGGCCCGCGGTGGCAGTTTGTTGGGTGGAGTTTCCATTCACCTCAGTATGATGGTGGTTAGTTAACCGGCCTAGGGTGGCGCGGTGGCAGTTTGTCATGCAGCACTACCATTCACCTTGGTACCATGCCGATTGGTTGTTTGGCCCACAGTGGTGCGGTTAAGTGCGTTACCATGGGGTCATCTCGGTGAGCTCACGGTAGTTCGGGGGTCATATCGGGGAGCTCAGTGAGGCCATGACGAGCTCAGGGATTTCCTGCTCGATCGGATTTTTTTGAAGATCTATCAATTGTCGAGAATCGAGGGAATTCATGGCCTGATTGTTAATGACTCTGCATTTTATGATGAATATGGATGATCTAACGGTGAATGCAGACTTTTTATGGCTGTTTAATCTATGAATGTTTGGCTTTTGAGCCCATTTCTATTCTTACCTCACTACAGTCTACCTAGCCCGAAATTTTCTGAAATTCCTTCCCGAGCTAAAATCCGCAAAGGGGTGAAAATCTTGAACTTTGAAAGATGATGTTTTAACAATGGTTTAAGGGAGTCTGATTGATTATTTGGATTTCCTTGATGATTTGATGTGATTTTCATGACGTAATAACCTGACTTCTTGTGCTATATTGGTTGCTAATTATGAGTCTTTGTGTGTAGGCTGGATCGAGTAGGTTGGTGTTATCATGAATGAAAAAGGAAGGATGAAGTGTGCATTCTTTGAGAATATTGCGTGATTTGTGGGATTCACTTGGGTACACTTTGCAGCTAGAGGCAAGTTGGGCTCGGGTGTACAATTCCATTCTTCTGCTTCAAGTAGATGGAGCATTAATGGTGGCATGGCTCGAGGGACTGTACCTTGACTTTGTGTGATCCTAGACCGATCTGAAGAGGCACTTCATGCATTCAATGCAGGGTGGCGAGTTATTGCGAGTTGTCTAGGTCGATCTTATTGATGACCAACTCTCTTCGTAACCCTAGCTTAGGGTCTACATTAAACGTGAATTCTATAAGTATGGCCTTTGGCCTCATTTGTAGGGGTTGGTTACGTTGGTTGCCAATCAGTTTAGATAGTAGATTTAGAAGTAGAATAGCAAGCTGGCAGATTAGAAGTTAGTTTTACATTTCAAGCAAGTGTTGTAACATACTAGAATTGTTGCTAATTTGATGATTTAATACAAAGTACAAACATTGTGCTATTAGTGGTGTCTTCTTTGGATTGAATAATCTTGCATGGTTCTTGTTCTATCTCTTAAATGGCTTGGAAGCATTAAAATGTATCTTAGCTTTAGTTAATAATGCTTGTGATTTAATATTTGGAGTGTTGTAGCAATCTCTGGTTCATACTTTGGGTAGCTTCTTGATTATGGGAATGTTGTGCAAGGTCAACCTGTACCAGATAATTATGTGCTTAGTTCAACTATAGGCATTTATTCAGTTCCATTTAATGAATTCCCTTAGTCTAAAAATATTTAACACCTTAGAAGATTGCATTGTTTTCTATAAGATCGCAGTTATAGCCTGGGTTGAACAGGAATTAGTTTAAAGGGATTGGTCCATTCCAAGTATTTCATCATTTTCATGGTTAATCTTAGGAGTAGTGTTAATCTTAGGACTTTTGAAACCCTCATCTTTTTCTATTTCTTTATTATTTGGTTAGAACTAGAAATTTAAGCATCACCATATCTTAAAATCTGATGAGTTTAAAGCTTCCAGTATTTGTTCGTAAGGTCCCTTTGTGATTACCAACATTTTCACATTTATCACTGAGTTTGTTCCATTGCATTGTCTTGACCTGACACCCGAGAGACCTTGGGGTTATCTCTTTGTTCATAGAGATCAACCTTTCAAGAGAGATAGGATAACCTTTATTCTGTCCGAGTTGTTGCTGCGCAGAAAACACCAAACAACAAGTACTCACACTATCTTGTAAATGGGCTAGGTCTTCATGCATTTTCATTATATTTTCTTGAGGAATATGCTCAATCATTTTTTGAACACTTGGCATAGCACTTGTGGGTAAGGAAGGCATGGAAAAAGAGGTATCAAAGGTATGGTCTATACCTAGTGAACTACTACCAACACTAAGAGTAAGAGAGCTTGATAGCCCAAGATCCACAAGGATTGTTTTATCGTGGGATGCCAAGAGTCTCACACTTTGTCTAACCATAGTATTAGTAGTAGAACACCAAGTAGTATAGCTCATACAAGGGATAAACCAAGGAAATTACAATGAACACAATCTCCTATTCTTACAATTACACTTGAAATGAAAGAAATTGAAACAACAACAATTTTGCAAACTGTAACAAAAAACTGAAAGGAGCCAAGAAAAGCACAGAAAAGCACTTTGAAGTCCTAAAAATTGGAAAGTCAAAGTCAACAGGGACTAAGATGCCAGTAAGGGTGTCTTGTTCCTATTGGTGAAATTATGAAGTTCCAGGTATTGAAACAGACAACAAACAACATAGACAAGATTTTGAGCCAAAAAACCTAAGAGGGATTAAGATGCTAGGAAGGGAATTTTGAGTCCTAGCAGAATTTTTTTTTTTCAGATAAAACAACAAATTCTAAGTTGTCTACAATGTGTACAGGTTGCCTATTCAAGGATTTGATGTTTGGAAACAAAAAACTATGCAAATGGATGCAAGAAAAAGTAACTAATATTAAGAAATTAAATGCAAAGTTGAATGTATGTTTTTCAATTTTCAATGCAATAACAATGTTTCTAAATGCAATTGGAATGATTAACAATGCACCTTTCATTTTTTCAATGAAATGAAATGATGCAAGGAATTAAAAATGCTACTTATATGCACTTTCACTAATGCAAGTATGAGAAACCCTAGATGCAATTTCACTAATGCAATATGAAAGAAACCCTAGATGCACTTTCACTAATCCAAGATGAAATCAATGCAACATAGATCTAAGACTTTTGTGGACTCCAAATCAGAAAATGAATGCTCAACAAGGACAGATTCACCAAAATTAACCAAGGAAAAATGAGATGATTGGAGTTCACCTATTTCTCTAGGTCATTCGATATTGTCCTAGAAGTCCCAATTAGATTTATGAACAACCTCACAAGGTGAGTCAATTCTCAATTAGGAGGACCTAGGAAGGGGGTTCTTTCAGCTTTTAGGGGTTCACCACCAAGCAAATGCTTGGAAAAGACAAATAAGCATTCAACCTACGAAACCTAGTTATGGAAGCTAAATGAGGGATGCAAATGATAAAATTATGTAATAGAAAGATATGATGTGTGTACCTAGGAAGTTTGGAGATGTAACAAAGATTCCAGAAATGCAATGAAGATGTCCAAATATGCCAAGGAGGAAAAATATGCCCTTACTATTTTCTTAGTCCTGTTGTTGTTTTTCAAGGCAAATGTAGAATCTTCGGATCTCATAATAGAATCTCAAAGAATCTCTAAAAAATACCCCTAGGAGGACTAAGATTCCCTAGGTGGCGTATTAGTCCCATTCTAGATTTTTGAAAACTCTGAATGTGGTCCTGAGCTCCAAGGTCTACACTTGCTTCCTCTCAGATCTCAGGATCTTAAAATTTTGGATTTCATCAATAGGTGAGTTTCCGTGAAGATGACAACTTTGTAATGCAACGTTTCAACTTTGCAATCTTGCACTCCAAATGATCTTCAATTCTTAGACCTAAATCTGCAATCACAAGCATACAAGAGAGGGAAAACTTGTTGAATGTTAGTGAATGAGGGTTTTCCTTGGTCAAACCTCTTATTGGTAATTAAACCTTGAAATTAAATGGAATAATGGAGGGAAATGATGAATGAACAACATGCAATGTTACAAACCACCAAACCCTTGTTGAAAAGTTTTTAAACCTATGTGAAATGGATTCAATGGATGTAGATCATGAACCAATGGAATGCTTTGATAGATCTTGCTTGAATTGCCTTCTTGAATCAAAACCCTCCATCACAAATGTTAGCACAAAAACACACATGATGCAAGAATCTCCTTTGATATGATGCTTGAATATTGATGATGGCTTCAAAATTCTTGAAGGACTACTCTTGAATGCTTAGATTGATTGGATACCTTGTTAGGAGAAAAATGAGAGAAGGAAACTTGTATTTATACTTATCTATTCTTAATATCTTGAAATTACATCACACCAAGCCGACATAGGAAAAAATTAATTAAAGGAGGCTAAATCCTGCCATAATTTGAAATTAAATCCCAAAAATAAGCCGAGGACTAAGACGCCCTAGGTGACATCTTAGTCCTGAGGCTCAAATCTCGAGGCATAAACTCCAAAAAGGGACCTTTTTTAGGTGTATTCAAAATCAGGGTCTCAAGACCTTTGGGGGACTAAGATACCCTAGGTGGCATTTTAGTTTTGACCCAAAAATTAGGGACACATGGAAAAAATCATTAAATGATCATATCCCCTTTGATGATTGTCGAGATTAGCCAAAAAAAGATGTAGTTTATTAGGCTTGTGGATGCAAAATAGGACCAATTAAGACATAAAGAAGGATAAATAAAGTAAGGCAGGCCCAAACAAGTGTGAAAATGTAAGGGTATGCATTTTCCTACACTATAGTACCGTTCCTTACTAAAAAAATTTATCTTTTCATTTGATCAGCTAGTAAATCAAATTCTTTGACAATTCCAAGCTCATATCAGACCAAAGATGACCTTTTCAGATCTCATACGATGTAAGTAAGGAGATAATGAGAAGATAACTAATTTTATCACTCATTATAAATCACTTTTCTCAAAAATATCTTATCCTTTTCCCGAATCAAATGTTAAAATGGTCTTCATCAAAAATATACAAAGACATTGGCAGTAAAAAATTGCCTTACTGAAGTATCCCCCTTTTTAATATCTATGTGATACACTACAAGAAAACCAAAAAAAAATTTGAGAGTTAGTGGGATCTTCCTCACACTCCCATTTAGATGGTCAATTTGTAGTGTTGTTGTTTGGTAAAAATACAACCATTGCAAATCTGGTCTCTATGTCTAACAACAAAGGCCTGAAGCGCAACCGGCGTTTTACTAAGTTATTGGATTCTTACACTTCTATGTTGAAAAGAATATTAAAAGATAAATTCCTAACATTGCTAGACCCTTGACCTCTTACCAAGACCTATCCTGATTGGTATGATGAGCATCACTTTTGCTAGTACCAACGTGTACACAGGCATGATACTGAAAGATGTGTGTGCTTGCATCATGAGATCCAAGAATGCATCAATGATGGTACCATTTGTCTTGATGGGAAAAAGTAGAATTCTCAATTGTCTGTGGTAAAGGCTACCAAAAAATTACAAATATATACAGACCCATTTTTGTCTCATTCTACAAACTTAATTATTGAACCTTATACTTCCTCTGAGTTTGTGCCATCGAGATATGTGAATATGGTCATGTTGTCACATATTCCTCCTACCTATTATGTGAGTGTGTCACCTGACATAACATTTACCTTGCAATACTGTCCTTTGAATAAAGAGCCTTCTCCCTTATATTCCCACTCAAATCAATGGAAACATTGTGACTGGTGTCCTAGTTGACCCTATGAGCCGAGTGAATGTATAACTGAAGAAGATGTATTTATAAACACTTTACATAGGGAGGAATATGAAGAATCGATGGCTACTATCTATACACATGATGGCATCTCAGTCCCTTGTCTTGGATCTATTTCTCTTTCAATCTTGTTAGGACCCAATTCCATCGATACTTCCTTTGTCATAATCCCAGAGTCAAACCTATTCAAAGTGAGGTGGGGCATCCCTTGGTTGGTTTCCATGAATGGAATCACTTCAATGGTTCATAAGTGTCTCAAATTCTTGCATGAGGGTTGTGTGCATGTAGTGCACAACACTGGTTATAAACCATTGGTATTGCATGGAGGTTTTTCATTGGATTTTTTTCCCACTTCGATTAGACCTCTCCCCCCCAGGAGAGACTTGTTGTGCCATTCTTATGTCAAGTATAAGACTAGGATCAACATGCCAAAAGTAAGCTATCTAGTGTATCCCTATGCTATCTCCATGAAAAGCTCCATGATTGTGCAGCAAAAAGTTGCCTCCTCCTCCCAGCAAAAATGGCCTTCCTCTTCTATGTCCTCTTCTCCATCTACTTTTTCTTCCCATCTTGCTACAACATTTTCGGCTCCTACTCACATGCCTCGCTTGGAAAGTTCAATGGTTCCTTCTTGGTGGAAATCTAAGCGTCAAGTTTTCAAATTTCCTATGTTGTTCGTGGTTACTAGGCTTGTTGTCTATGCCAAGGGAAAAGATCCTCATGGGGCTGCTCCTATTTTCTCGACCTCCGTAGCCTCCTACCACTCTTCCTCCCGCCCCTCTGACAGTGAATGGGAAGAGGCTCACTATTGAGGCACTTGTTTTTGCTTCTCCACTTGTTGTTGTCTCTACTCCCTTGCTTCCTATTCCTACCCTTGTCCAACTTCCATCGGCCATAATTGTGGAGGATACTCCTATGGAAAAATAAGAACTTCATGTTTCTTCTTAGGCTATAGCTTCTAGTGCTCAGAGCTGGTGTTACCGGTATGTGTCTAAGCTTAAGTGTAGTAGAAAAGCTTTGGCCACAGAACAAGCTACCTTAGAAAAGATAAAGGGGGAGGTAGTGGCTCCTATTTTTGCATCTCCTTTTTCCTCAGTTCCAATTGCCTTCATTCTTCTAGCTCCCCCGATGGGTGTTGATGATCCTCACCCCAAAAGGGTGTAGGTCTTTATTGCTCCTTTCATAGAGCCTCTTCTTTTGATGTCCCTCCTAAAAATCCCTTCCTTTTCTTAACCCGTAAACATGCCAAACACAATGGTGGTGTCTGCCATGGATCTATCTTCTCCCTCCTCCACCTCTACTTCTTCCATGGGGACCCAACATCCTCTACTAAATTTTAAGCCAAAGGATGACCTCACTTTGAGTGGTGGTTCGAAGAAGGGTTCACCTTCTTCGAGAGCTAGTCTTGCTTTGGCTTGTGTTGTCCTTGTGACAGAGGTTGCCCCTACATCCCATAATTTTGTCACTGCCCCTCTTGATGAGGTTGGTAGTAGATCTTGAGTGCCTCCTTCTTCTCCCACCCGGTTAACACATGCCGCTCTGGTGTAGTGCATGTTTAACTTAGTGGATGATGTATCAGATCTATATGTGATCTTTGTGAGATTGATGACCTTCACCTCACAAGAGCTCAATGAAGAAGACCTTGAGGTGCCTTCTTCCTTGGCCCCAGGAGAGTCGGAGGGTACTTCCATTGCTATCCCACCCTTGCAGGCCCATCCTCCCTCCTCCTATAATGATCTAGATTGGGAGCAAGATGAAATATTGGTTAATGAGTAGTAGGGTGAAAAATATTCTTTATTTTTAGATTAGATTTTTGTGTGTGTGTTCCCCATGCTTGTTTTTATGTGTTTTTTATCCTACCTAGAGGACCCTTGCTACCCTTGTAGGTTCTTGGATACAGGCCTGATTTTTTTTTTGTAAACTTCTTCTATATGTATCATCATTCTTCTATATGTTGTAAATTTTATTTTCAATAATTAGGGATGATGGAAAGCATTAGGGGAATTTAGGCCCTCTTCCATGTTGACCCAATTTTTTGTTTTCTCTTTATGTGCCCTTCTTCATGATTTGGGAACTTTGGGGATTGATCATTGTTCATTCATACATCATGTGCTACCTATTTATATATATGAATAGATCTGACCCCAAACTCCTAGATACCCTCGTCTCTTGATTTCTTAATTTATGTGTGTCTCTCATTTTCTTTATCTCTTTTTGTCTCTCTCTATCTGCTTAGTGATGTTGTGGTGCTTATGTGTTATCCCTAACATGTGTGGCAACATTCCACAATTACATCTTGCTATGTCTCATGGACCACAACATATTTGTCTCTTCTTTCTCTCCTTAGGATGCTACGTGCTCCTTAGCGTAGCATGTACCATCCTAAGGGGGGCTAACAAGCTTCTTTGATTTTCAATAAGATAAATTTGGTGGCCAATGAATCCCTTAATGAAAAATTTTCATTTTCCAAATGATGCATTCTTCAACAAGGACTCCTTAGTGTGACAAAGGGAAATTTCTATGGTTAGCAATGTAATATGCAGAACATAAAAACCCAAAGTATGGTAATGGAGTGCATTGGAATAGATGAACAACCTCAAAGGTTGTCTTCATCCTCCATGACTAACCTCCATTACACCTTCTAAATTTGCTGAAATAAATAACTTGCCCTCAGATTTACAAAGAGCAAGTCAATAGAAATGACAAGCCCTAAGCAAACATTGAAGGATTTGATAAACTATATGCTATACTATGCCCTAATGCAATTAGTAAGCATCTAACATTTCTAAATATCAAATGAAATCTAAACTATGCTATGCTAAATGAGAATAATAATGCTATGAAATGCAAACAATTCTAAAAATGCAAAGGACAAGAGATGTAAGAGATGAAATATGTGAAAATGACAAGAGATAATAATGGATAGCCAGTGATAGATATGAGACAAAATTGACATTTTATAGAAAATGCAATTTTGTATGGACGGGTGAGATTAAAGACTGATAAATGACCTAGAATCTATGGACAAGATTCAATATGACAACCCACAATTAGGGTTAGGGCAACATTAGGTCAAATTCGAAATGAATGGACAAGATTGATTTTAAGAAAAATCAAATCAAGGGTTGACAATGCATGTGACAAGGCACACAAACCGAAATTGTTGGGGAATCAAATAATAATTTAAAATTATTTAATTCAAGAGGGGTTGTTGACTTTTTAAATTAAAAACTATTTTAATTCAAAAAGGGTGGGGTCATGTGACAATAAATAATTTAAATTAAATTATTTACAAAAGAAGGGATTTTTAAAGAGGGACTTATTTTAAATAAATAAGATTTATTTAAAATGAGCACAATAAAAGAGGAGAAATTAAATAATAAAATTATTTAATTTAGGTGGTGGGACTTATTTTAAATAAATAAGATTTTATTTAAAATGAGGAGAATGTGAAGATGGCCATAATTAAATAAATAAAAGAATTTATTTAATTACAAGAGGACTTTAAATTAGAGACATATTAAATAAATAAAGTTATTTATTTAATAATCAAGAAGACATAATGGACAAGGATAATTAAATAAATTAGGAAATTTATTTAATTATAGAAAGACATTAGACAATTAGTGACGTAATTAAATAAATAAATAAAATTTATTTATTTAATAATCATGAAGAATAAAAAAGATATGAATTAATTAAATAATCATGAATTATTTAATTAATAGTCGAATGTGGACCAAGGACATAATTAAAATGTCTTAATTATGCTAGGAAGAAAGAGATTAGAAATAGAGCTTGCAAGCCTAGCTCATTTTTATGTGTCTACACTTAGTGAAATTTTTCTTTTGAAAATAGATTCATAACAAAAGAATCTGGAAAATTTCCTTTGAAAAAGGAGTACTTTTTTAAATGAACAAGTCTAAAAACTTGCCTTTGAGAAGGAGCATTATTTCTATTGGATTCCTTGATGAAAGAGATATTTTGAAAGGATTCCTTGATGATAGAATTTCATTTACGAAAAATATCATGTCTTTCAAATTAGAGTGTCCCCTTGAGTGGGCCCCTTGTCATTTTGAAGGGTTCCCAAAGGGAGCCCCTTTGAAAACTTCTCCTTCAATTTCGTACTCTAAGATGTGTCTATCCATTTTAGCTTTTCTGCCTAACATCTTTTGTCTTCAGCTTAACATGTTGCTTTGTAGGACCAAGAACCTATAAAGATCCTCTACAATCAAGCTTTCCTAGCGATACTGAGCACCTCGTCAAGCTTTCCTTATAAGACTAAGAACCTATAAGGATCTTTCATATCTAATTCTACAGGGTCGAGAACTTGTAGAAGCCTTTCATGTCAAACCTTGTAGGATTGAGAACCTATAGTCCTTCCTTTGCAAAATCGAGAACTTGTAAAGAACCTATAGTCTCTCTCTCTCTCTCTCTCTCTCTCTCTCTCTCTCTCTCTCACACACACACACACACACACACACACACACACACACACACATCAAGGTTTCCCTATGGGACTGAGAACATGTGGAGTTACATCCTTTATGTCCAGGGTGTTGCACATGAATTTTTTGTTGCACCAAAAGATCAACTTGTTAATGCCTGATACAATCGCCAGATTTATACAAGATCCAAGATCCATAGGAGGTGGTTAATCCATGTCACAAACCTAAGCATCATGCTGCACAATATAAGGACCCTAGGAAAATTCCCCATTTAATTTCCCCTACCATAGAAAATATAAACTTGATGATGCAAAATTCACCACCACCACCTTATCCCTTCCACTTGGCTGCATTTTTTTGCATCGGTGGAGTAAATTTTGTCAGGGACGCATGTGTTCCACATGGACACCATGTGTTGTGATTCCATCCTAACAAGATTCTTGCACCTGGGATCTGCAAAGACATTACATTTTCCATTGGTTATGAAGAGTAACATTCTTTGCCTTCACTGATTGACAAAATTTGACCTCTAGCCTCCATTTTTTTCCATTCAAACTCAATTAATTCAACTTCTTCACTCTGGCTTTATTCTTGCATGTTTTCTCTCACATTATATCACTTCATTCTCCATTCTCACACTCTTGCTTCACTCTAAACCATTGTTCTTCTTGTTGCAAGCTACTCATTTGGCTCCAACAATGTACTCTCATTGAAACACTACTCTAATTGCAAGATCATCAAACTTCATCTTCTCTACATGGTGTCATGCTATTCCTTCTAATATTGTCCTAAAGAGCTCATAGTTGGGAAGATATCTTTGTATCTTTCTATTTGGTTGCATCATCATTCTTATTGGATAGAATTTAAGTTGTCTTTTCTTTCTATCTAGTTTTACTACTTCCTTTCTAATTTATTTAAATATTTCCCTATCTCGTGGCATTTTGGTTGTCTACGGAGGTGGGAACACCAAAATAGGGGTCTGATTGAGGCAAACCTCAAACACAGCCCAACATTTTTCCTATTTCTATGTGCGTAGGCATGTTCGAGTTGAGCTAATTGAAGAATCAAGTTGTGGGAAGTATGGTACCTCTTTTCTATCCTCTCTTTGTCGTTTCTAGAATAGTTCATTTCAAGTAGTTTCATTTCAAGTACTTCATTTTTTGCATTTTTTGTACTTTCTATCAAATATAAAAACATAACCAATCAGATAGTTAGTAGGCTCGCATTATTTTCTATTTTCTTTGTAGACCTATGCCCATATAGGACACCAACATGTCACGCTAGAGTCTAAGATCTACACTATCATCCTCAGAAAATGATTTGTTTGGGTAGTAGACCAAAACTTCTATAGTCGTCTCGTTTGATTATGTAAACACTTGGTTTTAGTAGAAGGAAACTGGTGCACTTCTTGCCCTTCCTTTTCAACCTCAGTCTTTCAAACCCATCTAATCAACCTAAGGTAGTTTAGGGTAGTCCATTCCTTAGGACTCTTCTATGACCTAGATTCCCCTCTTGTACACTATATTATATTTTATATTTACTATATAGTATAGTATATTATATTATATTATTCATTTATATATTATAAAATTGACAGCTCATGAATTGTAAAGTTTTAATATTTTCCTCTATATAATAATTAGCAAGACAAATATATATGTTTAAAATAGGTTGCAGTACATGGCGACTCCAAAAATGAACTTATGTGCACCCATTATGTGATATATTTTGATGTTGTTATGATACTTCCTCCAATAGTTGATGCAATATCTTGGTTTATTTTTATGTATTTTTTTCTATCTTTAATAATGTTAAAGGTCTTGATTCGATGGTTTCATATTAAGAATTTTTTCATTTCATTTTCTACATACAAATTTTTGTTTTACATTATGTTAAAATTTAAAGAAATGCCTATCACTTTCATCATATTAATTATTGACCTTGTTGTAATTTATAAGTTGATTATTCTATTGTATTTTGTACATATATACTATTTATGACTGTGACACTTTTATTGCATAATGGCCTTTATTTTTCAAGATCATGTTATATTTTTATTAAAAATTTATATTTTACTTGTACAAAACATTAGATATTCATAACTATACTTATTTTTCCCTTATTTGCATATGCATTTCAAATAAAATAATATTTAAACATAGTCTACTTGGGTATGAGAAAGTGTAGGTGATAAAACATAATGTGATTTGAAGCATGCAATTTGTTATAGTAGGTAATGTGTGAAATGTGATGTATGTACTATGAAGGTTAAACCCCTGCCATAACATGCAGGTTAAAAAACAAGAATATTTTGACACCTCAAATTTATTATAAGATAATCATAACTATACTTATCTACATATACATTTGAAATAGCATCACCATTTCATGATAATGTGTTTGGGTATGAGAAATTGTAGGTTTCAAAACCTACTATATGTTTTGTAACCTACACTTCAGAGGGTACCCAATAACCCCTAATATGGAGAATTATATTCAATTTATCCAATTTACCTCTAACTGTAACTTAGTTGTAACAATAAACCTCTAGCAAATGCTAACCCTATTCCCTAACTCTTACCCAAACTCTAACCCTGATTGTAATGCCTCACCACGTAACCCTAGAGGATGACTCCATTACAATGGAAGCATAACAATTTTTTTTTCAAAGTGTAATTAATAATAAGTAAATTGAACTACACTTAACACATACATCCTCTAAGGTACGCGACAACACTTACATTTGAATCCCATAACAAACAAAAGTAAACAAATCCATAGCATATAATTTTTATTCATGAAATAAAGAACATAGATCCAATAACATAAAACTCATCTCATAAGATTACAAAGTACATAAAATAATCATTCATAGCAGTTACAAGACTCATTTCCAAAATGAGGTAGACTATACAAACAATATTACAATTACAATGATACAAGGATTCTCCTCGAATACAAATGAGGACTAGTACATATACATTAACTTCCAACTCATCCAATAGAACATAGAAGATGGTACAAAGCAATTAGAACACGCGAGCTCTCCAATTTGGAAGATCCTACCATCACGAACATGAAGTGGAAACCCAACGGTGTAAGGTGCACGTTCCACCCAACCATGTGGTACCCGAAGGCCCACCCCCCATGCTAGGAGATAGTAAAAGGGCTTCCTAGGTAAAAAAACAACCTCAAGACACAAGAAACCACAAGACTAAACCATACAAGTACAATACAATACATGAAGGTTACATTGCTTCCAGAGTAAAAGAATCTAGTACATCAATTGAACAATACAAAATGTTGTCATAGGAGGAGTGTCATCACAAATTTGCATGGGTTATCCTGGCAAATCTTGCTAGGCCCCGACCCCCATCTTGGGTTATCCTAGTAGCCTCTCATATTCCTCAGCCCCACATGCAAACTGATGCAGAGTCAAATATCTTTAAAAGGGACAAGATAACGACCTTTCCATTCCAGGCCTTCTCGTCTCATCTCAAGTCTAAACGAGCCCTTGAGCCAATAAGAAAGACACAATTAACAAGTTATGTGTTTTAAGGCTACCCTTTCCCTCTAATACTTTATTTAATTTCCACTGAATTATCTAACTCTCACATGAGTTATCCTGGCACCACTTTGTGTGTCTGACACCATTGAGAGCCACTCCCCTAATGACAACACAAGGATCTAATCCACAAACCAAGGGTAAACAAAGTGCACAAAAATGAATATTAAATCCCAACAATATTGCAAGAGGCAACACATCTTGTTCATAGTCACTAGGTGTTTAAACTGAATCAAAACCAGGTGCACTACCCAAGGAAAGCAAAGGGTTGAAAAAAATATCACAACCCTGACATAATATTACAACATCTGGACGACTTACACATTCACAACTAATAGATTTCCCAACTTACATGAACAAAAAGACATCATAATTAAATAAGCAATTCAGGCAAGTAACAAAACTGTCATTATGATTTCCTTAATCTAATTTCCATTCCAAGAAAACAATAATACGTTGCTCAAAATAATCTAGCTTAATACAATTTCATTTACAGTCAATAAAGAAATCAAATCTAATTGTTTAGTTCAATTTCCCAATGTATATCTATATAAAAATCAATTTCCCTTTCTTTTAAATCATTTCATTCTAAAAACATATAATTTGTGTATTTACTTGCACCTATTATAAAAAAAAATCATTTAAATATATATATATATATAATTATAATTATATATGTATTTATATATAATTATACATATATAAATATATTATTTAAATATTTAAAAATTAAATTACCATTTTCACAAATAATAAATATATATATACATATATATCCATAAATATATATATATATATAAATGTATAAATATATATAAATATATTTTTGCATAAATATTTTTATGCATATATATAAATATATAAAAATATATTTAAAACTAAATATCAAAGTCGAATTTAAAAAGGAGGATGAATGTTTGAAGGTACACCATTAATAATCATTGGTTGTGCTTACACATCCAACCCCCATTGAGGGGGGTGCGACCTGTGAAGGAAACATTGGGTGTTGTCTCCACAGCGCTGCCTCCCCTATGGGGCGATGGTGGGGTAGCCCCCAGCCCATTTCAAATTTAAAACTATAAATTTTAAAACAGTTTCAAACCTACCATTATCTTAAAATCGTCGTATGATTTTCATTCGGGGTTTTAGAATAAAATTTTATCAGGAACTTTCATCAATTATATTTGTATATATATATTAATATATATATTTATATATGTATATGTATATATAATTTTATATATATATATATATATATATATATATATCAAATGATTGCTCTAGATGAGCAATTTTTCACAAAAAAATTTCTACAAGAGGATATTTATAAACTTACTAGAGGCTTTTGATTTCCCAAGCCAAATAAATCTAATTGGGAAAAAAAAACAATAATCTTCTACAGGAAAATATTTTCCAATACAATCAGAGGTTTTCTACAAATTTTAACAGGAAGATTGAAATCAATTCCTACAAAGGTTTTCCAAATTTATATATAATCATTCTATTAATTCTATTGTTTTAAAACAATTCATCTTTTCAAAAGAATAAAATAATTTAATCTGAGGCTCTAAAGCTTTCACGACAATCTTTCCAATTTTCAAAAACATATTAAAGCTTTAAAATAAATAAAATTTTCTTCATTGTACAAGCAATCTTTTCCAATTTTGAATTTAAATAAAAACAATAAAGAACCTGTTCTAGATGCTTGAAGATTTGAAGTTTGAAGTAGAGCCTCGCCTTCAGATTCCAAAATTATCAAAGCCTCTTCCAAAATAATCCTCTTTTCCAGAAAGTTGAAAATAAAGCCAAAGCCAATATCCTCATAACTTCTTCCAATTTTCAATAACCCCAAAACACCATTTTCATTCTCATCAAATAGCCTTTTTCCCCTCTTTCAATTAATGCATTCTCTTTGTGAATTATTTCCCAACACGAGATTCCAATTTTCTAACTCATGTCACAATCCCAAAATATCTTTCCAAATCAAATACCAAGATATTTGTTTATTTAATAATTTAAAATCAAATATTAATTTTAATTATCCTTTCAATTAAATTCACAACTTTAATTAATTAATTTATATAATTAATTAAATAAAACTTTAACAATCTAACAATTTTAATATCAAATTTAATCTAAATAATTAAATTACTTTATAAAATAAATTAAATCCAATTAATTAAATAAAATTTAAAGCTTCTAACAACATTAATCACGATTAAATAAATAATCAATTTAAAATATTATAAACATTAATTTCCCACAAAGCATACCTTGCAAAATAATGAAACGACAAGGAAAATGGGGACAACATGACAACAGAGGATGACCAAAACAAGGATTGACGACACACTGTGACTAGGATTGTATGTTTGAAAAGGAAATCCTATTACCACCTCCCAATCAACTATTTTGTTGGGCAATGGACACGCTCAAACCTGTGAATCCAGGTGGAGTCGATGTCATGTACTTGCAATCCTACAATCAAAACATATGTCACACATGTATATAGATTATGAACAATCACACCGTGAAGAGAAAATCATGGAATTGTAGGGTGCTCACAAGCGAGTGATGCAATCATGTCCCCTTCACCAATACAGTGTCACATCAAAACTAACGAAACTATAAAATCAAATAACTACAGATGAACATATATCAATATCAAATCACGTAATCAACTATGCTAACCAGAGAGCATGCCATAATCAATAATCATCAATATAGTGCACCATCGCATCTCAATATAAAAACCATCATCGCTATAATGTCAGCGATCAAATAACAACATCATAGTATCGTAGTCTATCAAAATAAAAGCATTGTCTAAAAACATAAGCAAATCAGAGGGGTGCTATGCTAATCCTAACACTAACCATTACACATATTCCAAAACCTAACCCTAAGCATAACCATAATCCTATTCCCTAATCCTAACCCTAATATGAATCCTAACACTAACCCTAACCTTAACCCTACAATATTTTCACCTTGAGTGTAGCTGATTTGTATTGGGTAAATTTGCATGCATTAATGCTTGGGACATCACCAAGCACTCCATGAGAATCAAACATTTGGTGGAAACAAAATGTTATAACCAAGCACTCCATGAGAACACATGTATTTATGCCACTCAATTTTTAGAAAAGAGATACTTAAAAGGTTAAGAATATGAAAGATTATTGGTGTAGATTCAAAGGGAAACATAGGGATCAAAACATGTTCATAGATTCATATGGATGCATGTTGCACCAAATGTAGACAATATTGATTGGACTAATGAAGAGAAACAATGAAATTCTAAAACTTATTTCTGCTATTCTCACTTTTTCCTCTTGATATACATGTTAAAGTGGTGTCTAGAGACAATGTTTATGAGTTTTCTAACTCGGTTGATGAATGTGTTCTCCTAGGTAAAATCTGCTAGAAAATTAAATTAACTACAATGGAAAATATTCACAAGCATGAAAGTGGCCTATATGATATCAATGCAAATTTAATTCCTTTATTTCCCTTTAAAATTGAAGTGTGCTCTAGTTAACATGTGTGTGTGTGTTTTAAGTATACGTTGAATTTCCTTAAACATCATGGAATTCTAACATCTTGCAAGGAAAATGTGGTAGGTTGGCTCATAAAAACCAATAGAAGGGGGCAATAAAATTGGAATTTGAATTTGTACTCTTGGGATTTAAGGATTTCGCTAATGCTCCTCAAGGTCAACTTGGATCCATATTGAGCCATCTGGAAATGATTTAAAATGAAAAGGTGGTGATCTTAGAGTGGGGAATAAATGTATGGAAATAAGTGTTAAGAAGGATGAAATAGGGATAAGTAGATAACAAATACATTGAAATATGTGCAACAACATACAATGAAGATGGATAGGGATTAGACCATGAACTAAAGAGGAGAATATGTCACTTATCGATATATTGTTGTATTGAGACATTCTCATCAAGGTGGGGATAAATGGGAAATGGTATGGATATAAAACCAATTAATATCTTAGTGAAAATTGAGCCGCTAATTAATTGACTAATGTGGATGGTAACTTGTTTATATGCCACAAACAAATCAACTTAAGGTCTAAGTGAGAACCAAGTTTAGAATTTTATACTAACCATCACTATCAATTTAATATTTTTTTATAGTTGTAAATTTTCATTGCCTATCATTTTACCTTTAAACAAACATATTAAACTAGTAAAATACTTTACGAAGTTATTTTCATTCCACAAAATATTTTGGTAACTAATTATATTCATCATCAATTTCATCCCTACTCTAGTGAGATTCCAAGATGAATATATGCTCACTTGTAACTTTGGTATCTCTACCAAACACAAGATTTTAGTCTTGTTTGTAGCCATTTTACAGGATTTAATGCTATTTTTTATTTACCCCTTTTTGGCTTGGGGCTTGTACTTTCTTTTTTCTTTAGTTCTTTTTTATTGGTTATACTCTCTTGTTATTTCACTAATCTTTTTATTTTAACTTTACCTCTAGTTAACTAAATCTTAAAATATCCACTACTTAATATCTCATTGAAATTACTCACATAACCCCTTCTTGATCTTGCATCATCTAGCATAAGTAAGGATTCAATAATTATCTCTTATTTGGATACTCTTCTTGAATTTTTTGCATAGGGAGTGACTCTTGATTTGGGGGATTCACCTTTTCAAGGTACCATTTCATCTTAGGAGATGGTTTCTTGGGGAATTTGTCATTATTTAGTGATATTTTGATAAATATTATAGGGATCTCCCATCCTTATTCAATTATATCAATGGCTAAATTATTTCATATTTCCCTTATATCCTCTTTCTCCTCACTTATTTATCTTTCCTAAAATACTAAAATCTTCATCATATTTTCTTTTTGTAAACATACACTTTTAATTAAACTATACTATCTAACTATTCTTCACTCAAATTTAGAGGTTTTATTTTTGAGATTAGGGTTGATAAGACCTAAACAAATTCATTAATTGTGACCTTTATGTTTGATAATTCTGGTTTTAAAAATAGTTCATGAGTTACAAATTTAAATGGTGAAGTACCCCTACTTCTATACATTGGTCGATAACTATTGATTGCAAAACCTCTATTGAATGACTCCTTATATTCATCATATTATTTTATCTAATTTTATAATTTGGTTAAACTTTATTTTTATCTTTTACTATAGATATTTATTCTTTTATATGTTTCATTATTATTGAGCATCACAACAAATATTGCTTCCTCTATTGGTAGATACTCACCACTTTCAACAACAACCCTCTTGATACACTCAATTGAGGCTTCTTTAGCCTTTTCCATCCTTTTTGGAATCTCCCTTATCTTATTCAGTTTTGTTTCAATATTCTTTCTTCTTCCATGCGCATCTCATGGGCTATCTTAATCTCTTGCTATCTCCTTTTGGCATGGGTATTTTTATTTGGAATTTTATTAATCCTTTTATTCATCCCTAATGGCTTTGTCAAACCTAGTTTAGTGGTATCATCTTCGTAGGTTCCCCCTCATTCCTTGTATCAACCTGTAGGTTCCTAACCCTTCTCATTTACTAGAATAGTTATTATTGATAATTCTTTCCTTGCTAGTATTATTTACCACAAAATCATCTCCTTATTTTTGTAGTTTCTCCTTTTACACACCAAAAAGAGGGGTGTAAAAATAAAATATTTTTTTTATTATAAAACATAGGCCTAAGTTTTGGATTAAATTTATGTTAGAGAAATAAATCCTAGGGTGACGCAATTAAAAAAAAATTTAGAATAGTGTTGTAGATAACATATGTGTAAAATAAAGATTCGAGAAATTTTACACATTCATAAGCACCGTCAAATATTTTTCTCATATATTCATACCATATTTTCTTTATACGATGTAATTATTTATCAAAAGAATAAATATACTCATCAAATATGCTTAGGTAGAATATGTTACATTATTGGTCTACTATTCTATTTTATTTTCCCTTTTCTCATCTTGTTTTTATCTTATTCACATATCTTGTTCGTTTTTTCTTGATGAAAAGTGATAACATCACTATATATTGATATAAAATTAATTACATTAGAACTAAAGTTAAAATAAATCATAGAAAAAACTAATTTGGGTACAATGTGAAGTGTAGGTAAAAAAACATAGTATCTTCTTTTCAAATAGCAACAACACAATTGTTCTTGTTTTTGGGTAAATTGAATATAGTTTTGCGTAGTAGAGGTTACAAAATATGGTGGGTTTTGGGTACCATGTGAACTGTAGGTTACAAATCATGGTGTGTTTTCAAACTAGTAAATTTTCATACCGAAACACACTATCATGAAATGAATACCTAGATATGTATAGTTATGAATATATTATAATAAATAGGAGGTTTCAAAATTTATGTTTCAAAACACACTATATTTATTAACTTTCAATTCACAGTGTACCCAACCCTTTTGTTTTTTAAATTGTATATATCTAGGTTTTCATTTGAAGTAGTGTTGGTTGAAAAATTTTGTAATGCCCCGCCACACAACCCTAGAGGAAGTTTCAATTCACAATAAAAGCGTACTAATTTTTTTTTTATTAAAGTGAATTAAACATACATGTTCATCTACGATTGAAAACATCCCCTAAGGCTACATAACTGAGATTACTTAAATCCCCATTAACATACATCATTATATTTCATTGCATTAAACAACTCAAGTAATAAACATTCATTCTACATAAATAAATCACAAGATAAGAAGATAACATCCATAACATATATCCATTACATGAACAATTGATTACAACACCCATCTCCACAATGAGTCATAAATACATAAGTGTTATAATTACATAAATCCACCTCATAAATACAAGAGGGGTAAAACCAATTAATTACATTTTGAAATACAACACTATAAGAAATAGATATAAGAATCGTGAGCTATCCAACTGGATGTCTTGCCACCAAGTACTGAAGATCAAGGGGGACCCAACGGTGTATGGTGCATGTTCCACCCAACCAAGTGGTACCCGAAGGCCCGCCCCCCATGCTAGGAGATAGTAACAACGCAACATGGACAAAGAATCTACTACCTCTAACCAAAGGTAGACTCATATTGACACATACTGACTCAACCAAACACATGCACAATATAAGTCTAACACAACATGGTCACATTGCTTCCAGACATAATATAATCAAGTATGATAAAGAACTCATACACACAACAAACATCTCAATGTTATCCTAGACAGAGTGTCATCGCAAGGTTTGTCATGAGATCTCCTCTGGGCATTCTTCATAGGCTCCAGTAATCTTGGTGACCTCAACCGAATCTCGGCCCTCATACTCACTCATGCGGAATCAACTATCTCTCGTGAGGACAAAATAGTTGACCTTGCCATTCCAATCCTTCCCACTCATCCCAAGTCTAAACGAGCCCTTGTGTCTATGAGTAAGGTAAAATTATCTTGATTAGTGAGAAGTTAGTCCTAATCTTCTTAGTGCATTACTTTAATTATCACTTGTTTAAATAACTTTTGAAGGTTACCCGGTTTACCTCTTTGGGCTCCAATGCCTAATAGAAGCCACTCTTCTAATGGACAACACACCATACCAAACTAATCACCAAGGGAATCACAATTGCATGCAAACTAGGCATCATAATCACTCCAACTCAAAGAGGAAACAAATAATAGAACTCACTCCAAACATCTTGGAGAAAACAAAACACATATTCCACTCCTTTCACAAGAGGTACAAAACATACCCGTTCGTGGAAACCGGGTAAATTACTGAAAAGACACCATGCACTACCCAAGGAAAAATAACTGGTTGACATAAAGAATTGACAACCCTCATCCTCTAAGATCTTCTGGAAGACTTATAATATTGGACTAACACTTAATCTCATATCCCAAAATACAACTTGACGACATAACTACAAAAACATTCAAGTCATTAATCAAATATAATATTTGGATTTCTTAAATTCATTCTCAATCAATAGGTAACACTGACAAAGTCAAAGGCACGATAAATGGATTATCTGAAATAATCATATGATCCTTATTTCCTCTATCATTATAGGAAGTCTAAAACAATTAAACTCATTTCCCTTACGAAATACAGAGAAACTAAAACATTAAAGGCAATCATGAGGAAATTACTTTATTTGGATATTCTAAATCCATGTCCCTTACATATTTCATTCTCAAAAATTAAATTGCTCTAATAGACAATAAATAAATAAAAATAATTTATTGCCTCATCTATATAACAACTCCTTAATTCACTTTTAAAACAACAAAAATCTATACAAGTAAATCTTTTCAATTTTCTAACCAAAACCTATACCTCATTCAATTTTCCTTTCAAAACATGCTATTTCTTCAATGTATAATAAAATATCTTCTTCCTTATCTAATTTACCATGCATTCTAATGTTATCTTTTAAAATATCTATTCCAAACTAGAATACATGCAATTTATAAAATAAAATAAATATTGGTTACGCTCCCAATAAAAACTACTCATGTAATATATTCATTAAACATACATTTAACATTTTATAGATCAATTATAAACCTCATAAAAAATAATATATATACATACATAAAATATACACATACATATAAAATGTATATATATATATATATATATATATATATATTATATACATATAATAATAAATTACGAAAATCATAATAAAGAAATGAATTTAATTAACTACACCCGCATTTTACCCAATGCACAGTAAAACCCCAAATTTCATTATTTTAGGAAGGGTGCATGAACCAGGCCGACCTCCACATGCATTAAGGAAATATACAGTGGGGAGGGGCGGCTGTCACCACCGAACCTCTCCCAAACTAGCCACGCCAAGGAGGAATAGGAGAGGAGGCTGTGGAGGTTTCCCTCCACAGTCGTCCCCCAACTAAAGATTGGCGCCCAAACAAATAATATCCGATGCAATAAAATTTTTGGTTTTATTTTGTTTAAAACCCTTAACAAAACGTGTCATACAAACGGTGATTCAACAATTTACAATAAAATTTCAATAGCAAAACTAAATGTATATATATCATATGTATTTACATATGTATATATATGCATTAACCAAAATAGATATATATTTAACTAGAATTTAAATTATTGGTAAAATTGAGAAAATAATAAAAAAACCAGTAATAGGAAATTAATAAAAAAAATCCAGAATATTTTCCTAAATTCAAGAGGTTTAAAATTAATTTCTTTTAAACCATTCCCTCGAATTTTCAAATAATATAAAAGTAGGAAAATTAAAACAAATCTTGATTTTTCCATTGAAAGTTTTCTACAGAGGGTTTGTTTTGAAAACCAGATCTGATAATTTTCTAAAGGGGTAAAAACTTCTTACAACAATCTAAATGTTTGAAGCTCAATCTAAGGTTTAAATTAAACAATGATTCTACAATTTCCCCATTTACTAAATTAAATCCTACAGTAAATTTATACAATCTTCCCCAAATTTTAGATTAATTTAAATCTAGTTTCTATTAACAAATCCTAATTCCTAATGAATTCAACAAAAAAATTTCTTAAACAATTTATATTTGTTTTGAACAAACAAGAACAAGAACAACATAGAACAAAACCTGGATTTCGAAGATACAGGAAAAGATGAATTTCTGATGCGAGCCTCCTCCAAAAATCTCTTGAATTTTATTCAATCGTGCAATGGATCCAATCCAAAACTCAACCAATGCAAACAAACTTTCCTCGAATCAATTCTACAATCAAAACTTTCTTCAAACCCTTCTTTGTGTAAATTTTTTCAAAAATTCTTCTCTGCTTTCATAAACTTTTTCCTCCCAAAAACCTCTTCTTGAATCCATGAATTTTCAATCAACTCTCCTTCTTAATTAAACATGCACTTCAGTCCTCAATCAAAAATATCTTAAACAACCTAAATCAAATTGCATGCAAAATTGAATATTACATATTAATTTAATTTTCCATTTTCAAAAACCCACTTTGAATTTAAAATACAATTTCAATATCTTTCAATTTCTTTTGATTTAATTTAATTTAATCCAATAAACTTAATTAATTAATGTTAATTATTTAATAACTAAATTCAACCCTTTTGAGTTTAAATTTAATTAATTAAATAAATTAAATTTAGCTAAATTAAATTTTATTGCTAACTTTAAATATAACATCAAAGCATAATTTTAATTTAATATATAATAATCACTACTTTTAACCAATGCAATTATTCTAAAAATTCATTTAATAAACAAGTACCTTTCAAAATCAAATAACATTAAAATAAGGTAAACTATGACTCAACAAACGAAACTGACGACACACTAAGGCTAGGGCATAGACTTGACACATGTTACCTAGCTACTATCTCTCGTTCAACTTAACCGTTGGATCGACACGCTCAAACCTGTGAAACCAAGTGGAGTCAATGTCATGTACTTGCAACCTAAAACCAAGTCAACAACATCATACAGTATATCCAACATATAATACACATCGTGAAGAAGAAATCATGGATTCGTAGGGTGCTCGCAAGCGAGTGATGCAATCCTGTCTCCTTCACCAATACACTCATCAAAGACTAGCAATAACATCATACTCAATAATCACATATAAAATCTCATGCTAACACTACTAACATCATTAAACCATTAAAGCATGTGAAACAATAATCAGACCAACACATCACACAATAATAGTTTTTGCTCAATAGTAGCGATCAAAACATCATAACAAAATGTATCCAATATCAAAGTAACTGCAACCAAACATAGCATAAAGCAAAACGAACAAGACGCAAAATGGAGGGGTGTTACATTCTCCCCCCCAAGGGTTAGGCTTACTCCTGGAAGCTTGCAAAAACCCCAAGTGCAAACTCCATACAATCACACGTAACTAAGGGTTCCAAACTGAACCACTCCATACCTCAACACATAAACAACAACAACCCCTGTCGTATACAACTTAGCCTAGTACACTGACAATCCAACCAAGACAACATGGTGAAGCAACCACCAACCAAGTCTCCAAAAACATATAACCATGGATTATCATACATAATACACATAGGAACATCAAATTCCATAACCCATGGAATACGTATCATAACTTTCCAATCATAACCTTTTATCAAGTTACTTTCACGCTACTCTTTCCACAAAGTACATCATGCTAAAGTAAAAGCCATGAACACATGATCACTTAACAATTCCATTAACAACTCGCAGGGACAACACAGTGAGCACAAATATACCCAGAGAACCCAATGTTTAAACCTAGGCTATGATACCATGTGTAATGCCCCGCCACGCAACCCTAGAGGAAGTTTCAATTCACAATAAAAGCGTACTAATTTTTTTTTTATTAAAGTGAATTAAACATACATGTTCATCTATGATTGAAAACATCCCCTAAGGCTACATAACCGAGATTACTTAAATCCCCATTAACATACATCATTATATTTCATTGCATTAAACAACTCAAGTAATAAACATTCATTCTACATAAATAAATAACAAGATAAGAAGATAACATCCATAACATATATCCATTACATGAACAACTGATTACAACACTCATCTCCAGAATGAGTCATAAATACATAAGTGTTACAATTACATAAATCCACCTCATAAATACAAGAGGGGTAAAACCAATTAATTACATTTTGAAATACAACACTGCAAGAAATAGATATAAGAACCATGAGCTGTCCAACTGGATGTCTCGCCACCAAGTACTAAAGATCAAGGGAGACCCAACGGTGTATGGTGTATTAAATATACATTTAACATTTTATAGATCAATTATAAACCTCATATAAAAAATAATATATATACATAAAATATACACATACATATACAATGTATATATATATACTATATATATATATATTATTTACATATAATAATAAATTACGAAAATCATAATAAAGAAATGAATCTAATTAACTACACCCGCGTTTTACCCAATGCACAGTAAAACCCCAAATTTCATTATTTTAGGAAGGGTAGATGAACTAGGCCAACCTCCACATGCATTAAGGAAATATACAGTGGTATCCACATGTATTGTGGAGAGGGGCAGTAGTCATCACCGAACCTCTCCCAAACTAGCCATGCCAAGGAGGAACAGGGGAGGGGGCTGCGAAGGTCTCCCTCCACAATCATCCCCCAACTAAAGATTGGCGCCCAAACAAATAATATCCGGCGCAATAAAATTTTTGGTTTTATTTTGTTTAAAACCCTTAACAAAACGCGTCGTACGAACGGCGATTCAGCAATTTACAATAAAATTTCAACAGCAAAATTAAATGTATATATATCATATGTATTTACATATGTATATATATACATTAACCAAAATAGATACATATTTAATCAGAATTTAAATTACTGGTAAAATTGAGAAAACAATAAAAAAACCAGTAACAGGAAATTAATAAAAAAAATCCAGAATATTTTCCTAAATTCAAGAGGTTTAAAATTAATTTCTTTTAAATCATTCCCTCAAATTTTCAAATAATATAAAAGTAGGCAAATTAAAACAGATCTTGATTTTTCCATTGAAAGTTTTCTACAGAGGGTTTGTTTTGAAAACCAGATCTAATAATTTTCTAAAGGGGTAAAAACTTCTTACAACAATCTAAATGTTTGAAGCTCAATCTAAGGTTTAAATTAAACAATGATTCTACAATTTCCCCATTTACTAAATTAAATCCTACAGTAAATTTATACAATCTTCCCCAAATTTTAGATTAATTTAAATCTAGTTTCTATTAACAAATCCTAATTCCTAATGAATTCAACAAACAAATTTCTTAAACAATAAATATTTGTTTTGAACAAACAAGAACAAGAACAACACAAAACAAAACCTGGATTTCGAAGCTATAGGAAAAGATGAATTTCTGATGCAAGCCTCCTCCAAAAATCTCTTGAATTTTATTCAATCGTGCAATGAATCCAATCCAAAACTCAGCCAATGCAAACAAACTTTCCTCAAATCAATTCTACAATCAAAACTTTCTTCAAACCCTTCTCTGTGTAAATTTTTCCAAAAATTCTTCTCTGCTTTCATAAAAATTTTCCTCCCAAAAACCTCTTCTTGAATCCATGAATTTTCAATCAACTCTCTTTCTTAATTAAACATGCACTTCAGTCCTCAATCAAAAATATCTTAAACAACCTAAATCTAATTGCATGCAAAATTGAATATTACATATTAATTTAATTTTCCATTTTCAAAAACCCACTTTGAATTTAAAATACAATTTCAATATCTTTCAATTTATTTTGATTTAATTTAATTTAATCCAATAAACTTAATTAATTAATGTTAATTATTTAATAACTAAATTAGACCCTTTTGAGTTTAAATTTAATTAATTAAATAAATTAAATTTAGCTAAATTAAATTTTATTGTTAACTTTAAATATAACATCAAAGCATAATTTTAATTTAATATATAATAATCACTACTTTTAACCAATGCAATTATTCTAAAAATTCATTTAATAAACAAGTACCTTTCAAAATCAAATAACACTAAAATAAGGTAAATTATGACTCAACAAATGAAACTGACGACACACTAAGGCTAGGGTGTAGACTTGACGCATGTTACCTAGCTACTATCTCCCGTTCAACTTACCGTTGGATTGACATGTTTAAACCTATGAAACCAAGTGGAGTCGATGTCATGTACTTGCAACCTAAAACCAAGTCAACAACATCATATAGTATATCCAACATATAATACACACCGTGAAGAAGAAATCACAGATTCGCAGGGCGCTCACAAGCGAGTGATGTGATCCCATCTCCTTCACCAGTACACTCATCAAAGACTGGCATTAACATCATACTCAATAATCACATATAAAATCTCATGCTAACACTACTAACATCATTAAACCATTAAAGCATGTGAAACAATAATCAGATCAACACATCACACAATAATAGTTGTCGCTCAATAGTAGCAATCAAAACATCATAACAAAATGTATCCAATATCAAAGTAGCTGCAACCAAGCATAGCATAAAGCAAACCAAACAAGAAGTAAAATGGAGGGGTGTTACAAATTTGACTTTTTAACAATTGACTTAAAATGACTCCTTTTTTCCCAAGATAAAGATAAATAAGAAGCAAACAATTGGAGATATCAATATTTCATTAGTGATCTTCCTTTGAATTTTGATCAAGGTACAACTGGACCTCGCAAGATATTTTTTTTGTATTTTTGAATTTAAAAAGTGGGTATACTTTTAACCAGAAAGTAGTAAAGGAAAGATAATATTTTCTGATAGCCATGACACAAATATGATTGGAATAAAATTTCAAAAACATAAAACTAAAATGTGAAATATAAATGTCACCAACATTGCAACTCAAAGATTGTGATATTAGCAACAAATGAACAAATTAATGAGCTTAAACTTCACTTCTTCCTAAAGAAAATGAATGTAATGAAAGAAAATACAAAATCCACAAAAAAAAGTAATATTCTGGTATTTATCAAAGCTCAAAGACTCATTCATAAATACTAAGCATTACACTCAAAATTCATGTGCACAAAGATACATTTGAACTTCTCTAGAAACAAGAAAAATTTGGACCCCTCAAATGTCCTTGAATTGTATATTTATAGACCTCTTTTCTTGAGACCATTTTGGTTTATGTAATTGTCACCTTTACAATGAGTGGTTTATAACTTCCATCTAAATCTTTCTACTAAGCTCTGAAGTATTTTTGATCTTTTTGACATGTCACAATTACATAATTCACATGAAGTTATGTATAGTGGAAAAATATATAACCACTATAGGTATGTAAGCCTCGTGGCACTTCATACATCTGAAAAACCTACAAATTTTAACCTTGCATTTAGTTGCACCTTTTCTATGATCCTTATCTAACCAAAAATTTAGTAATTTCACCACATCATTTATTGTGTTCATTTAATTCAATGCATTTGGCAACGTCCTTGCACACTAGTTGTTTCTTAGAAAATCTCTCATGCCTTATTTTATGGATATGAGTCATTATTTCCTTTATAAATTAAGATGAGTTGCCTTCATCATTCACATCTCAATTCTATTTTCAAAATATCAAGCACTTCAAGTGATGCATCTTTGAAATGTGATTTTATCATCATTGAAGGTGTGGAGTGTAACTCTATAAGATGACTATTGGTCAATCAACTGAGGGAGGTTTTTCTCATCTAGAACAATGTTGAAGGAGTAATAAGGAGAATCACAAGAGAGAATTTCCTAGCACACGTTTACATCCATAACTCTACACTCCTATAGTGATTTATATATAGCATCATCTAGACTTTTGGAAAATTCACATGGGGTGCCAGAGCTACTAAAAGACTAGTGAGGCTAGTGTACATAGCTAATGTGGAATCTGCCTTGGGACATTTGATTGAGTAATCACGAGAAGGCTTGATTGGAGATGTCATTTTCATTACTACTAATCAAATGAATAAAGAAGTTAAACAAGTTTTTACTCTCATGTGTGTTAGACTCGAGAGGAATGTGATGGAGACTTTTTCTTATTTTATAGAATTTCATGAAAATCTATTACCCCAAAATAAATTGAGAGAATTTAGGAGGTTGTGGAAGGAATCTGCATCTTGATGTTCACTCTTTGTGAGTAAAAATCTTGTACTTTCATCTCCTCAATAATATAATATAATATATAAATCTTGTTTGTACAATATGATGAAATTTGATCATCTTTGATTATGTTCAATGTTCTTTTTGTATTATGTTGTTTCCATTTATGAACCACTTTCTTTATCCAAGTAGATATTATATGTAAAACACCAATATTAAAAGCAAGTTGTGAAACCAACGTTAGGTTTTGACGCAATTTTGAGGACCTCATCGAAATCTGACATGGTTTAGGAAACCTTTTCATTTTTTGCTTAAACATTCTCCTTTTAAGGAATATTCTTTGGGAAACCTAAAAGCCCTGATAATTTCTAAAAGGAAGCTCTAGAACCAATTAAAATATTATTTCTCTAAGAGAAACTTCATGGTATCAAAAAGAAGATAGTTTTTTAGAACCCTCTCGGGAATCGACAAAGGTCTCAAAACCTTTAAAAAATTTTGAAACTACACTAGTTTGCTTGTAACTTAACTTCATTTTTCTTCTATCTATTTTTTCCAAGGTTACAACAACCATTTTGGGTTTTGATGTTGTACCACTCAATTCTTACTCTATATTTTTCACCTAAGTTTTAACTCATGAAGTAAATAATTTAAAGTTTCCAAAACATGATAATAATTTTTCTTTTTCAATAACATAATTTTATGCTGCATAAATAATTTCACATTTCTTTACATTAATGAACTAACATAACATAGTTCTAAATAGAATAAAAATCATATTTTCAAATATAGATTACAATAGATTCATGATCATATATTCAATTTCATAACTTACAAGAGATCAAGGTCAAGGTATCCTTATTTGGATTACACTTATTCTATTTCACAAGTCCTGACATGTCATCTGCAAGAGGGAGAGAATCACCCAAGTGCTTTACCTCCAACCAAGGACCGGTGATCCTTCACACACCTTCCTAATTGGAAGTAGCCCTACCCTTCGATGAAGAGTTTCATATGGGAACCCCTAGTATTTCCTACCTAAGTATCTAATGTTATTTCCTACTTAACAAGTATGGTCATAAAACTATGGATACCTTCCAACTAAGAATGATGCTACTAATAAGCTATGTAATCTTGGAGCAAAGTGAAGCGTCAAGTGTATGAAGTGACTTTTACACTTTGTCCAATTTTTGATAAATATAATCAATCCAATTTCTAAAGAAGCGATGGGATTTGTTCACCCACCTCTAACTCGACTTGGAAACCCTATTGACCTATAGTTAACACTTCTTTTGGTTTGACCCAAAGGTTAACTATCATAAACAAGACTTCTTTCAAAAGTGGTGACTCACTAATGTCATTTATTTGACCTAATAGGTTTGACTCATTTCTCTTGAATACATTGTTACATACTTGTAACATTCTGGGTCTAGAAACTACCTCTTATTCAGGTATTTACCTAAAGACAAGGAAATAATCTATTCTCCTACTTTTTAGGGTTTTGAGTTTTTGAGAGCGTAAGTCCTCTTCTCAATATGATACTACCATGCATAGGTAATAACAAATAATCTTTGTATAATATATAAGATAATAACATTCAATGGACAATAAAGATGTATTTACTTCTAATACATTTTAAAATTGTCTTATTTGAAAAGAATTATAACTTGTTCAAGAACATTATAAATAACAAAAATTGTCTTATTGGGATAATATTATATTCCATATTTAGCTTCTCTTCGCTATTTTAATTTAACAAGCTAATTATTTTGGTTACAAAAAAATTTACAAAGATTTTGGCCTTCCACTAAAGCTCTCTTTCTCCCAAACACATATATAAATAATAATTCAGAATCACATTGCAAACAAGATTTAACAATATAATTAAAAGAAAACTACTTGATATACCCAAATAGTTTTCCTAGTTCTCATTATCTCTTTGTACTTTAAATTAGCTATATACACAAATAACCAAGTTATTCATGTATGCACTCATATGCTTTTCTAACAACCATGATTTGAACATAACAAAGGCATAAAAAAATTTAGGAAAATAAAGATCTTTGATTCAAAATTTGAAAGAGAAGGAAAGAGGATTATTTTAATCTTGCTTGGATTAAAATAGCTTGAATTGATTCTTGATACTCCTTGCTTTAGATCTACACTAGATAAATCACCTTTAACCTGTTGTCTTCTCAATTTCTAGCTCTCGACTCTATTCCTGCACCTCTCCCTTGCTTATAAACTGATAAAATACAACTACAAAGAAATCTATAACTAAAACTAGTAATCTATCCTCACTCTTTGACGAATTGATATACATATTTCAAATACCCTTCACTCAAAACTTCACTCTTCTCTCAAACTCATGAACACACTATCTCCAAACTACCAATCAAATGAACAACCAAATGATGAGTGACTGCCCTCTATTTATACTAAAAATGGATAAAAATCAATTGCAAAAAGGATTCTGAAACAATTCTAACACTGCCACCACTTAGAAATATACCAGGTGTATGGATTGAGATAGTCAACTCAGCCTTTCGAATACCACAACTAGCTTTCCAACTAGTCAATATTGTTACTCACACATATTCAATAATATGCAACACCAAATATTGCAAATTTTAGTTTGTAAATAGACTTCAAAACTAAGTTAAATACCTCTCTTACCTACCACAACTAGTTGGGTGCAACCATATTATGTATTTGGATGGTTATTGTTATAGGAGAACCCTCACTAATTGGCCCATTGAAATTCAATACCAATTCAAAAAAAATTTCATCCCTTTTTCCCAAGTTATGGGCTTGCGTGATAATAATAACATATGCCAAATAACCTCCCATGTTGCCACTTTCACATGGTTGTTATAACAACTATGAAATTTTTAAATGCTTAGCCACTTATGTGGCAGCAATAAACATTAATATATGCATAGTGTGGTTGCAACAAAGGGCACCCCATTACTTTATTATAATAGCCATTCAAATCTATCATTAACCTTACATTCACATGGCACATCTGCCACTTTATATGACTTCCAATTTTATCAACTATAATAATATATACTAATATATTCAAGATTTTACAAGAGTTTTATCAAGAGTTTTACAAGAGTTTTATCAAGAGTTTTACAAGAGTTTTACAAGATTTTTATCAAGATTTTTACAAGAGTTTTACAAGAGTTTTACAAGAGTTATATCACGTGGCTATTTACAAGAGTTTTAGTATTTTAATTCAATTTGATTAAACGGTCAAGGAGGATCGAATACAACTAAAACATAACTTCCCTAACAACCAAAAATCCTATCAACTTAGGTTTATCACATTCCAACATACACTTTGTAACAACTATGTCATTTCTAGAGCTGATACACTATCAACACTATCTTCAACTATAGAAGACATACAATATTGAATCTTTGAATTTAGAAACCTTCAACACGGACCAACATTACCTCTAAACTTTGTGACTAGATTCGTCACACCGGATCAATGAAGACCACAAAACTAGTTCACTAAACATTGAAAACTGTACACCAGGACTTAGGAAAATCTGCAAGATATTTGGTCTTCTTCAGACCAACACTATTGTATCTCTATAATGGGTTTCCATCAATGACAGCACCATACACTTTCATACCCATAAATATTCAATAATCTCTCCACACCATACATCAACATCATCTATGCATCATCATGAGCTCATGTTGCCAACAACACAAGTCTTCAACAATCTCTCCCTTTATCATTGATGCCAGCATGCTCTCACCCTTCAAAACTACTCAAACTTCTCCAAAAACTATTCTCCTCTTTGACATGAAGGGCAAAGGGCTCATAATATCATACTTGTAAGACTACTCCCCCTTAATTGATATAAGTATATACACATGATATTAACTCCCCCTTACAATATTATCCATAAAAAATAACCAAAAAGGTAATGTAACACTTATCCACTACTTCCACATATGTTTATAGAAATCAGAACCTGCAGAAATAAAACATAAATGTACACCTTAAATTATCAGAGGGTAAATAACCTTGTTAGACACCTTCAATTTGACAAGGTATTCCTCCTAATCCTTCTTTCATATCTCACAATCCTTCTTGGCGAAGGCAAGTATAATGCACTGGCTCTCAAACTGAATATGATGCAAGAGCATCCGGGTGCACAAACAATCCTCCACACACAAATAATATTTTATTTTTCCTTTGATTTTGGCTTTGGTTTTATATCCAGCCATGAATATATTTAAATTTCATTTTCCTCTTAACTCCTCGAAACTGGAGTCAAATAATTTACATTTAAATTTAAATTTAAATTAAATTGGATGTGCTGGAAAAGTGGTAATTCATTGCATCTTGGGGAGTTTCAAAAAATCCCCATGCCCAAACATGAGGAGGCCATTTTTGACATATGTAACTCCTCATTTAATTTTTATTCTACAATTATTTGGAAGTGGAAGGAGGTGGGCGTCAAGAAAATAAATTATAGGATTTAAACAGTGACAAGATAATTTGAGAAAAAAAATTTAATTATGCAGGTAAAAAAGTGATGGAGAAGAATCAAATGCATGCATTGGGGAGGGAGATGGTCAGAAGTCATAATTGTGAGATTTAGTCTCAGTAAATTGGGCATAACTTTCACATATCATAACAAAATCACACAATTCAAAATGTTCTAGAAATCTAGAAGGGAGATGCATAATACTTAGAAACCATTTTAAAATATGGGTATAAATGAGGGAGAATTCATAGATAGAAAGTGATGGGTTTTTGAAGAAAATTTTGGGAAGGATTTTGTGAGAAATGGGAAGAAGAAGAGAAGCCTTTGTGGAGGTATTCATTGGGGATTTTTTTTGCAAGTTTCAAAAGCACTAGTGAAGCAAAGATAAGACATAGTGTGTGAGAGGTGAAGAGAAATATAAGAGTCGTATGAAGGTTTGAACAATAACAAAGAGAACTTGGGGCGGCAAGAAGAAGCTACAAGAAGAGCCATGGTTCATTAATCTTGTTTGCAGATTTTGTAATTGAATCCAATTGAATAATTTTAATAATTGTTTCATATTGGTTTAATATGAGTTTCAGATTGAAATTTTTAGTTATTCTCTATTTGATGAACCTATAGGAAGAGCCTAGAAGTGTCTCATGTGTTTTTTTATTTATTAGATAAGCAGGGGAAGGGCCCTGATCTCGTGGTAAAAAGAAAGGAAAAACAAACAAACAAATAGACAAGGAAAGGAAGCACCTACCACCACCAGAAAACAACAACAGATAGGCCTAACCAAAGCCAAAAATTCCACGCAAGAAAAGTAACCAAAAATGTAACCACATAATCATCAGCATCATAATCAAAAATAGAATCCCCAAGTCAATCCAAGAAATGGAACACAAACCATTTATGAGATCAACCAAAGATAAGTAGGTGTGAAACCATAACAAAGCTATCAAGAAATAGCAATCAAGAACAGCAAAACTGACCACCAAGAGATTCAGAACAGCCAATAGATCAAAGCACTAAACTCTCGATTTTTGCCAAATTGGGCTGGAAACTCCCTCCAAGTGGGTCGTCTTCAATTTTAAAACCAAGCCTTACAGCCAAATAAATAGGCCAGCTAGCCTCCCTCCAAGCAGACAAAACCATAAACTAAAGCAGCAACCACCCCAAGGGTGGGTAAGACAATTTGTACTTCAAACTCATACAAGCAATTATAAGAGGATCCTAAAATCCAAACCACCAGTGAACAAATAAGCCCAACAAGACTCTTTGAATGAACCATCCCTCATTGAGCCTGTTACTGAGAGAAACCAAATTAGAACCAGAAACAACTATAATGCTCATGGGCTAGAGAGCCCCCATCAGCCTACTTTCCTCTCCACTACTATAGGAGAAAGCATATCCCACAAGAAATACCACCCAAACAAAAACAATAGTAAAACACTAGCCACTGAAGTTGAGGAAAACCAACACATAAAAACTCTCCACCACAATAGAGGAATGAGAGGGCACATCAAACACCTGAGGAGCAAGAGCCAACCCAAAACACCACCCCGAGCCAAGCATCAACTCAAACTATACCTCAATAGGAGAGAACTCCCCTCTAATAGAGAGGGTGAAGTGAGAACCATAACCACTAGAGCCACTCATCTCCTGAAAGAACTGAATCTACCTCAAAAGGAACCAATAGAAGATAAGGGAGCTTCCCACTCCAACTACAGCCACCAACTCAACCTCAAAAGGAGAGGGCTTTGTCTCAGAAGGAGCAATCTCCACCTCCATAGGAGACCTCAACTATACAACCCAATAGGAAGCCAACACCCCAATAGAAAAAATTGTCACCACACCCCTTGGTGGCCCAAGCAGTAGGTTCAAGAAGGAGGTTGTAACACCCCTCTATTTTTCTCTTATGTTTAGATTACGATGCTTTTTTTTTTTCTATCGCTATTTATAGTCCGATGTGGATTATATGTTATGATGTGATGATTCTCTATTTTGATGTTATAATTTTTACATGCCTTTGATTAGCATAATGATTATTTGAAATAATACTGTTATATGCACATGATTAGAATATTGATGGTAGAATCATCAGTCTTGTGATATTGTATTGGTGAAAAGGACAAAATTGCATCACTCGCTTGCGAGCGCCTTGTGATTCCACGATTTCCTCTTCACAGTGTGTTCTATTATGATGTATATATGCATGTTCTATCTATGTCATTTTTATAGGTTTCTAGGTACAGGACATCAACTCCACCTGGCTTCATAGGTTTGAGTGTTTCCATTGCCCAATAGTAATGTGGATTGGGAAATAGTAGCTAGTATTCCTGTGTCAAGCCTTTACCCTAGTCTCAATGTGTCGTCGGGTCTAGTCAATTTTGTTTGTAAAAAGTTGTTTAATTTTTCTTTGAATTATTGTGTTCAAGAGTTTCTAAAAGGAAATCGAATGAATTTAATTATTTAAGTTGATTATTAAATTAATCTTATTTTAATGTTAAAAGTTGTGAATTAATTAATTAATTAATTTAATTTAATTGGTAAATAGTCTAATATTAGGATTATATTATTTATTAATTAATTGAATTAGTTTAATTAAGTTAAATTAGAAAGGTTAAATATTTTAGAATTATTAAATGTTCTAATTTTTAAATATTTGGAGGATTTTATGAAAATTGGTTTTTAAAGATATTTTTCAGTTTTTACATGTGTTAGAAGAATTTATGAGGTTGTTGGAAATTGATTCATGGGGAGAAAATTGTGGTTGTAAGGGAAGAAGTGAAAAGCTTCTTCATGGAAGAAGCACGAATGATATTTGGTGTGTTGGGGAAAAATATTGGGTAAAGAGAGTCTTTTGTGATTGCATGTGTGCTGGAAATTTTTGAGGAATTACTCTAGAGAAAAGTTACTCTTGGGAAAAAAAATTGTGTTCGGGAAATTGTATTGTCCTGAAGGAAGCTATTGTTTATCTGGGAGAAAATACTTGGATCTGTGGAGGAGACGCTGCTTGAATTTACAAATTCACTGGCGTTGGACTACAGGTTCCTTCTTTATTTTTTGTTAATTTTATATTGAAAAGATTCTTAGTTTAGATCTTTCTTTGGAAAATATTGTGTGTGCAAGCTTTTAAGTTTGAGTTTTGTTTTAAAAAATTGTAATTACCGTATATGAAATTCTTTGTAGAATAAAATCCTTAGTAGAATAAAATTGTTTGTAGAATGAAAACACTATAGAAACTATAGAAAAATTGTTAATCGGGATTATTGTGAATTTAGATGAACCCAGAAGAATACCATTATGGATCTGGAAAGAAAATCTTCTTCGGAAGGAAAATTTAGTTTTTTGTAGAAAATTTTCCTGTAAAATTAATTTGTGAGAATTTTATTGTTCCTGTGTTCTTAAGATGTGTTGTTTGGACAAATTTCAAAGAAATCTCTATGTTTCTGTTTGAGAAAATTGTCTGTATAAATTCCTCTGTGAGATGGCTTTTGGATATATTTGAAAAAAAGGTTTTCCTGTAGGATGTATTTTGGAAATAATTTTCCCAATTAAAGTATTTGTGTTAAATTCCTTATATATATATATATATATATATTAAAGTAATCGGTATTGAAAACTTGTTAAATGTTTCCGTACAATGGAGGATTTTGGTTCTATTAAATCTCATGCGAATATTTGAATTTTTACAGGCTTTTTTTTTAGTTTGTTTTGCTGTTAATAATGGAAGTTGGGAGTTGGGGGAGGGACTGCCTCCCCACCACCGCCCCCATATGGGAGGGGTGTTGTGGAGGAGTCCCTCCACATTCCCTCCCCACACATTACTGACCGCCTTCATGGGAGATGGGGGTCGATTGTGTTAAGCACCGACCCCTCCCCAATAATTATTCTTTCTCCTTATTAAATCTGTTGAACACTGTGACCTCATTTGCACCTATTTGAAAGCGATTTGGAATTTATTTTTTTTAATTTTTGGTTTTATTTTATGTGAGGTTTAAGTCTAGGTATAATTTAATACATGTATATACATATTATATACATATTATATATATAAGGATATATACATATTTAAATAAATTTGTGACATGCAATGCACAGTAAGAAGATTAGATTTTTTAAAATAAAACATTTAAAAAGGGGAAATTATTATTTTATTTAAATGTAATTAAGAAAGTGAAGCGTTGGATACGATAGATTTCCTTCTCTGTTTGCAAAAAGGGGTTTTTATTTAATTAGTGAATTTGGGCAATTTATTTTAATGTTTTCCCTGAATGAAAGTGGATTTAGGAAATCCAAATGATAGGTTTAATTCTTTTCTTGAGTGCCCTAGGTATCTGATTTCTTTTAGTTACATTTTAGGAAAATGGGTGAAAGTCTTAGTTAATCAATTGTAAGTCTTCTAGAAGAGTCATTGGATTTGGGGAAATTGTTGTATTCTTTTTGTCAGCCTTTCAATTTCCCTTGGGTAGTACGTTTTCCGTTTTCAATAAGATACCTGGTTTCCTCTAACAGGGTATTGTTGCCTCCTTTGTATGGAGTGGATTCTTTATTTGTTTCCTCTTAAGTTTGGAGTGGATTTGTCCCACGTGTTGGTAGTAGGAGAGTGATTCTTGATGGGGGCTAGGGTCTGGAAAGATCTGTCGAGGTAACCCATACACACTCCTCCTATGTCAGCAATATGTTTGGTTCACTAGTGTATCTATTTATTTAACTCTAGAAGCATTGTATCCTTTGAGTTAGTGTTGTACTGGTGTTTGTTAGGTTCAGTTATGTGTTGCCTATGCCTAGTGGTAGACGGTCTTGTCTAGTAAACCTTGTTATTGTCTCCTAGCATGGGGCATGGACCTACGGGTACCACTTGGTTGGGTGGAAAGTGCACCTTACTTCGTTGGGTCCCCCTTTTATTTAGATCATGATGGTGATATTTCCAGTCGGAGAGCTCGTGGATTCTAGCTTGTTTATTTCATGATTGTTTATTGTTGCAAATGACTCTTGTACTTTTATTACCCCTCAGTTGTATTTGAGGAGGTCTCATGTATCTGTACCACATATGTATGATCTACCTCATCCTGGGAATGAGTGATGTAAACCTTATTTGGTGAATTAATGTAATATTGGAATCTTGATGTATATCTTATCTTTGTGATGTAATTTCAATGTTTGGAATGTATGTACTTTTAATTCTTATGTAGTTAATCTTATGGTATGAATGTTTATATGTTCTATGTTATGGATTTAGATGTAACCTTTGTCGTGTGCCTTAGAGGTTGTTGTGTTAGTGCAGTGCATATTTCTTGTTAATATTGCACTTAATATAAAAAAAATTGTACGCTTTGGTAGTTGTTGCAACATCCTTTAGGGTTTTGAGGCGGGGCGTTACACATGGTATCAGAGCCCCAGGTTCATATACTGGGTACTCTAGGTACATTTGAGTCCACTATGTTGTCCTTGTGAATCTGTTATTAGAGTTGTTAAGTGATCATGTGTTCATGGATTTGACATTTAGCATGATGTACTCTATGGAAAAGAGTAGAGTGATAGAAAACTAATAAAAAGTTATGGATGGAAAGTAATGATATGTATCCCATGGGCTATGGATTTAGATTTTCCTATGGGATTATGTATGTATTTGTACCCCTGTAAATGTGAGGAACCAATAACTGTGTCTTGTTTGAGTGTTGTGTGTCCATGGGATGGTGATACTTGGTACCCATCCATAGGGAAGAGTCACATTTTGATGTGGGAATTACCATACCAAAATGTTTGTTTGCATGTTTGTGACCTGATTGAGGGCCAACCCATGCGTGGTTGAAACTTGTATATAAGGGTAACCAAGAGTTAGTTTCATAGATTCATTTTATTTTGGTTCTCTAGCCCCTCAATTCATAAAGGGATAGTAGCAGCCACAAAGTTCCTTGGGTTGAGTGTGCAACGAAAGCATATTGTAGCGTAGAGCGTCTCAGCTCAACCAATTCTAAGGAAACGTACCCACTAATTTCCCTTATGATGGATCAAGATACTTGATCCATATGTGTTAACCTAATCCCCACATATTTGAGTACAACAACATAGGTTTTTTAGTATATGCGTGGTCATTCATAGGGACGTTTATCTGGCATTATTGAGTTAACCTTGTCCGTATGAGAGGTGAAGCTCGATTAGCCCCATATTGATATTATCGTTATTGCATTATGTATATACCTTATTTGCACGTGTTCCGACATGATGCAATAGATACGATGTCACACCCCACTAATGTTCTGACATAGTGTTGGTGATGATTTCATGTTACAAGATGCCACGTGCTTAGACACATGAAGGCGCATTATGAGATTGTCTTTGATATCCTTCTTGTGTGATGAGTGTTATGGGGCCTTAAACACTTCTAGAGGGATACTCATGGTTTCTTTGACCGTGTTGGTCGAATAGCATATGATTAGATTCTATCCATTTATACCTCTAGCTATAGTGAGTTCCTGCATGTGCCTTCTCCATGAGGTATCATGATGTGGGGTGTGTTCTACACGTTCCTAATTCCGTGGACCCACAAACACACTTCCATGTGGCATATGACCAATACGTTCCTTCTTTGGTTGGCGTATGACCATTTCGAGTGACAAACTGATTGTCATGGAGTACACTCTAGGTCATGTGGATGGTGTGCTCACTCCACACCACATGAGGGCTATTACTATAGCCAGACGTTGTTTCCTCCTTCCTCATTTGGTGGCTAGTATTTAGTCACACAATGTTGTACAGTGCAGTTTTAAAAATTGTGAACTTTCTTTTTGGTTATTGATGATCTTTTTGTTGATTGTGATGGCCGACACCTTGTTACATTTGATTGTGAAGGTTTAGCCACAACTTGTGATCTTATTTTCTTATAACCCTAGTGGTTATATATTTGAATTAGGGTTGAAATTGTGCATATTTATTGCCTTATTGTTGAAATGGAACCTTAATTTTCTCTTCTTTATGAACTTGGTGGCTAAGCTAGTTATCTTTATTGTTTCTAATATCGGCAATGTGTCGTATTGTGAATCCTCTCCAAGAATGTTGAGGCAGACTTGGGGAGTGTATACGAGGAAGTAGATGCAGGGAATGTTGAGGATGGGGGTATGTGAGGTTGTTATGCAACTAGTACCCACTACCCACCTATGTGTGATGACTATCTCTTGGAGGCTAATCACCTTATACAACAAGAGACCGATCATTGTGATCTTGTTTGGATGGTATCACATTATGTGTGGCCTAACACCATCAAGCCACTGATTGTGATGTTTGGTTTATGTGAGATGGACTTTGGCTCTTGGTTCATGGATTTTTGTTCCATGCATTAGTATGTTGCTTTTTGGTGTCCAAATGGACCCATGTGTGGCCTTGTGATGATTCCCAGTTATGTGTATTGGTGTGTATGTGAAGAATGTATGTTAAATCATGGATATGTGTTTTGGAGACTTGTGGGTGGTTGCTTCACCATGATGGTTATTTGGATTGGCAGTTTATTTAGCTTGGAGGATTATGCCACTGGTTACTATTATTTTTGTGTGATATATGGAGTGGTTCAAATTTGGAACCATTGATTATGTGTGATTATATGGAGTTTGTACTAGGGGTATTGCAAGCTTCCAGGAGTAAGTCTAACCCTAGGGGGGAGAATGTAACACCCCTCTATTTTTCTCTTATGCTTAGATTCTGATGTGGATTATATGTTATGATGCGATGATTCTCTATTTTGATGTTATCATTTTGACATGCCTTTGATTAGCATAATGATTATTTGAAATAATATTTTTACATGCGCATGATTAGAATATTGATTATAGAATCATCAGTCTTGTGATATTGTATTGGTCAAGGGGATGGAATTACATCACTCGCTTGTGAGCGCCCCATGATTTCACGATTTCCTCTTCATGGTGTGTTCTATTATGATGTATATATGCATGTTCTATATATGTCATGTTTACAGGTTTGTAGGTATAGGACATCGACTCCACCTATCTTCACAGGTTTAAGCGTGTCCATTGCCCAACGGTAGTTTTGATTGGGAGATAGTAGCTAGGATTCTTGTGTCAAGCCTTTACCCTAGTCTCAGTGTTTCGTCGAGTCTAGTCAGTTTTGTTTGTAAAAATTTGTTTAATTTTGCTTTGAATTATTGTGCTGAAAAGTTTGTATAAGGCAATTGAATGGATTTAATTATTTAAGTTGATTATTAAATTAATCTTATTTTAATGTTAGAAGTTGTGAGTTAATTAATTAATTAATTTAATTTAATTCGTAAATAGTCTAATCTTAGGATTATATTATTTATTTGTGTGGTTAGAATAAGTGGACTAATTAGGAAGTAAACTAACACACCAATGAGACATTAAATTGAAAGAAAACTAATTAGAAAATACAAATGCAAACTCTAAATGACAGCAGCTTCTTCAAATTTGTCCCATTGTCCTCTATCTCCAAAGATTTGATTAAAGTTACTGGCTCTCAATTGTGTAAGAAGCATCTTGTTGAAATGACAACTTAGGAGAATGAGATTGATTGAAAATGCATGTGTATTGCTATATGATTTAAGCTATGAAATTGAACTTGAAATGCTAAAATGCTATGATATTGCTAAAATGTTGATTATGCTAATTCGAATGCAACTATAGTAAATGTGTATGAAATCTAGGATGAAATCTACTTACAAGAAGGTTGTATTTATAGATTTTTGAAGGCAAGAATCTAGTTGGCGGAGATCAACGGTCGAAATTCAAACCTGTCAAGATGAACGGTGAGAGATTGAGAAGTTGAGAGAAAGGTGGAAGGTTGAGAGGAAGTGGAAGAATGTTTTCAACCCACAAAACCATCCTCATTCAAAAATGGAAACAAATTGTCATTTGTCACCTCATTTATGAAAATTGGTTGACAGTTGAAGATAATTGCTAATTAAATAAATAAATTTATTTAATTACATGTGACAATGAGTTTAGAAGCTTTCACAATTAAATATTTACTATTTAATTATGTGTGAGAAGTGAAAAATATGAGTAATTAAATATTTTACAATATTTAATTAAGTGTGAGATTAGGAAAGTTTCTGATTAAATATTTAAAATATTTAATTAAATGTGAAATGAAGAATTTAGAAAGTGTATAATTAAATATTAGAAATATTTAATTAAATGTGGCATGAGAGAATATTATTTAAATTTAAAATTTAAACTTGTGATAATTAATATAAATAAATTATGAAATTTATTTAATTGATTAAGAGGAAGATAGCAATAATTAAATAAACTTATTTATTTAATTAAACTAGTAGAATTGGAAAAATGAACAATATAAATAAATAATTAAATTTATTTATATGTAGATGACTTAAGAATATTAATTAAATAATTCATATTTAATTAATTAACAAGTTTGATTAACTATGACCATTTTTAGATGTGTACATTTTGCCCCTCTTTGAAGTGATGTGTTTTACGCATTGCTTCAAAGAATTTTCCCCTGAATTTGAAAATTATCGATGCTATATGCCCCCTCAAGAGATAAATCGCGTGATGATGAGGATGATTCGAAAGAATTTAATTGATTTTTGGAGAGAAATTGGAAATTTAACTCTCGAAATAGCAAGTTTGATTAACCATGACCATTTTTAGATGTGTATATTTTTCCCCTCTTTGAAGTGATGTGTTTTACGCATTGCTTCAAAGAATTTTCCCCTGAATTTGAAAATTATCGATGCTATATGCCCCCTCAAGAGATAAATCGCGTGATGATGAGGATGATTCGAAAGAATTTAATTGATTTTTGGAGAGAAATTGGAAATTTAACTCTCGAAATAGCAAGTTTGATTAACCATGACCATTTTTAGATGTGTATATTTTTCCCCTCTTTGAAGTGATGTGTTTTACGCATTGCTTCAAAGAATTTTCCCCTGAATTTGAAAATTATCGATGCTATATGCCCCCTCAAGAGATAAATCGCGTGATGATGAGGATGATTCGAAAGAATTTAACTGATTTTTGGAGAGAAATTGGCAATTTAACTCTCAAAATAGCTCTTTGTATAGGAAAAATAAGAATAATTTCCCACTTTTACCCCCTTCAAAGGTGGAAAAGGTGAAAAATCATTGTCATTTGAACAGTAATTTATGGTAATTTTTAGAGCTCTAAAAGATAAAAACGAGACGCCAATCCATTATGAGCGCCATAGATTCAAGTGAGCCCGTCGGTATCAGAGACCAGTTGCATATGGACCTCTAGTAAGTTGACTTCATCCTCGCAATTTTTTTTAGATTTTGTTTTAGTGAATGCTAGCCATAGTTTGGCGCATCCATTAGACAGAGTCGTGCATCCAAAGTAGCGCATAGATGTAGAATAGTTATGCATAGATAAAATTGTGCATAGGATAGATTAAATAGCGCATATAGAAATGCTACTCGCGTTGAATGTTAGATTAGCACATAGGCTAGTTTAGCGCATTGATGAAATAGAGTAGCGCATTCTTAATGATAAAATCGCACATAAGTGCTTTAGCGCATCCGTAGTCTATTTTAGCGCATAGACTAGATATAATCATGTATAGATGGAGTAGCGCATTGATTGACTGTTTTAGCACATCCATGGATTAATGACGTGCATACATGGTTTAGCACATTGATGGATTGTTTTAGCGCATCCATGATTTTTTGCTAAATTTGAATCTTTGATGAAAAATTGATATGTACTTGATGATTGTTGCTAGATTAGACAACTGATTATATACTGTTGAATAACATCAAGATAGATTAGCCTAATTTGATAAATTTGTCTTCGTGCTTGAAGAACAAATAGTAGAGATGATTAATAAATTTGCTTTCCTACTTGAAAGACAAATAGTAGAGATGATAGATTTGCTTTCCTGATTGAAAGACAAATAGATAGATATTGAGTCGATTGACTGTTAAATTTGTTTCCATGCGATATGAAAAAAAATAGTAGAAAATATTGATAAATTTGCTTTCATGATTGAAAAACAAATAGATTAGGATTTACTTGCCTTCCTACTTGAAGAACAAATAAGATTTGATTTGATTTGATTGATTGAACTTTCTTGATGTACTGATTTGATTAAACATTCCCTGCTGATTGGTTTGCATGATTTCTTGTAATGTTATAAAGGAGGAATTTAACCTCCTCTAGATTAGAGAGAGATTTCCCCGTACGTGGGAGATGATTCCTCGATTGTCCCAGGCAGATCTACAGGTGATATATCAGTGTGGTTTGAGTCCACTATTGAGGATCTCATAGTATAAGATCAACAAAGCACTATTGACTACGCTAGCCGAGAGATGGCATAGTGACCATAACACCTTTCATTTTCCCACGGGAGAGATTAATGTGACTCCAAAGGATGTATACAGGATTCTAAGTAATTTTGTAGTTGGTGAGCTTGTGATCTATGATTACAAGGAGATTGGAGGGACTGATGCGTTGAGACGATTCTTCCAGGATCCTCATGCCGACAGGTATGAGATTCCCTAGAAGGACATGGTGGAGAGGTATGCCCCACTACATTCAGTGTTAGCAGGGTTCATCGGTGGTTTCCTTTATCCTGATCGCAAGTCAAAGGGACTATCAGTTGGTTGGGGTAGGATTCTAGAGGACATGCTTCTCCACCAGACTATATATGCATGGGGATCATGCATGCTTGCCCATCTACATCATGATCTTCATCAAGTCATGTATTTAGATGGGAAGAGTCTCTCCTGTGGAGTTACTCTATTACAGATATGGGCATGGGAGCATTTTTGCATTACTTGCTCCATTGTTCAGAGAGATCGCCCACTTGGTTTCCCACACATTTTTTCCTACATAGGTCCCCTTGTCCAGCCGATGCTGGGCAAGTTAGAGTACTGGCGACGCGTGCTAGATGATTTGGATATAGTCATCTGGAGACTGTATCTGGATTGTGATCCCTGGGAGGTGGATGATGTAGAGCTTCCTTATTGTATGAGATCGAGATACTTGATTGGAAGGACTCCATTTATCATTGAGCAATTCTTGGGGATGAGAGTCCTGAGATAGTATGGATTAGTCCAGATGATGCCACAAGGTGTGGCACACTATGCCAGGCAGCGAGAGGATGTGCTAGAGTGGGTTCCATTTGTGACAATTGAGGCTGCCAAAGCAGAGTATCTAGAGTTGCAGCCAGATTATTGGGCTATACATCCAGAGGTTACAAATGCAAGGATGACAAATGAGTACATCACGTACTTTTAAACACATTCCTTTCCTAGATTTACCAGTCCAGAGGAGCTTGCTCCATTATTGGGAGGACCAATGATACAGCGGGCACAATGGTAGCCACAGGGTCAGGCACAGGTAGGTGCATAGGCACAGTTACTAGCCAAGGCAGGGGCATAGGCAGGGCAGGCCAAGGATATAGGTGGGGTAGCCATGGATGTTGATGAGAAGGATGAGGAGGATGAGGAGATGGAGGAGGAGAAGGAGTCAGATGATTGAGAGGATAGTGATGATGACAATGATTGCGGAGGTGGTGGGAGTGGAGGTCAGAGGTTTTTCTTTGATATACCATTCAGTACGAGGCCTCGGACATCGAGAGTGGTGGATCAACCGAGTAATTTGGCTCCATGGATCACTATTAGGGCTCCCACATAGGGACAAATGGATACTCTGCAGGCAAAGGTTCACTCTTCAGAGTCAGCTAGCACAGGTCCAGGTGACTATCAGCTAGCTATAGGCACAGGTTGCACAACCACCACCTCCTAACCCACCGGTAGCTCAGGTCACAGCAGAGCGAGACAGCTTCAGGGAGAGATGCATATAGGCCGAGGGGGTAGCTGAGAGACTCCTGAGATCATTCGAGAGCACCTCTATTGGAGAGGTTGTGGCAAAGGGATTGGAGACTGCTTAGGAGGCCGAGTATTATAAGATGAGATACTTTGAGGCAGTGCCACCTGAGAGGAGGATTTCCTTCACACAGTCAGGTACTTGGTCTCATACCCATTCAAGCAACCATACCAGGAGTGTGGGTTATCCAGTCAGATGAGAGATCATAGCTTCAGGGAGTAGAGATCCAATGAGACCTACTACCTCAGGAGACAGTAGCAGCCATGCACCCCGGCCAGATGCTCCTCAATGATTAGTGTTTGGAAACATTTATTCATTGTATTTGATATATCTTGTTGAAAAATTTGATATCCTTGTACCTTTGGACATTTGTTTTGATGAGATTTATGATATGCAGTGGTGATTCGATTATGCATGTGTTATGGATTCATGTATGCACTTTATTTCTATATGATATGTCATGTATGATTTGTATGATTGATGATGCAAATGATGATGAAATGTAAATGATGCTTTTATTTTATGTATGATGATGCAATGATGATATGATGTAGGATTTGTTATGATGAAATGATTCCTAACATGATGATATATGATGCAATCTAAATGATTTTCCTTTATGATGTATGTAACAGATGAAATGAATGCTAGATGTAATGATGATGATATGATGTAAACTAAATGGATAATTATCAACATGAATGAGACCTAAATGAAAATTATTTGAATGGGATAAGTGATGAGATATAAATGAGATGAATATTTAATGAATGATATGCACATGATATGAAAATGGGATATATATGAACTAAATGAATAATGATCATAATGATGATAACAATGATAATGGTATGAATAATGATGATAATGATGATGAATGAAACGGATACGATCTTTATATCAATGTAGATTTATGTAAAATGATGTGGAATGGATGTAAATGCAAATGTTAGGATATAATATGAGATAAATGATCAAATATGATGAAAATGATATAATGTTTAAAGATGGATAATGATCATGATAAATTAAAATGAAATGATAATGATAACTTAAATGAATAATCATGATGAAAAGATATGTAATGAATGACAATGAAATGAGATGCCACAAATGTCCAATGCAAAATAATCCATAAACAAAAATTGAGTACATTTGGACATTTGTGGCATCTCATTGCATTGTCATTCATTACATATCTTTTCATCATGATTATTCATTTAAGTTATCATTATCATTTATTGCATTACTTTCCAATATCATTTCATTTTAGTAGCAAGGGGATAGATACGAGGAGATGGATGATGTGGAGCGATGGAGGTAGGGTTATAGGGATTATGTGTAGATGGATAATGTGTAGGTATGTGCCTTTTGTTGATCCTGATTAGGGGTTATGAAGGTAGGATTTTTATGCTGCATATGAGAGATAGGGTGTGGATGAATGAAAGGATGAATAGGAGAAGATGGATGGGGTGATTTTGGGGTATAAGGACCCAAAATGGACTGTGTATATGGAAGATGTGTGGGGTCTGATGGAGGGCTATAAGAACCCATAGTAGATGGAGGATGAGCAATGATGGATGGAGGGACATAAGGACCCAAAATGGATTTAGAGGATGAGGGAGGAAGATGGATAGTTTTTTTTAGGTAATATGATGGAGGAGGAGGGATGGTGGTGAATGACTTGGTAGAACGATGGAAAGTACCTCTTGTGCCTTTAGAAGAGGATCGTTTAGGATGTACGGAGGTTGTACCAACATCTTTAGAGTGCGGGTTTTGGGAGATATATCCAAGACCATGTGTACCTGGATGTTCTTTGACTTGAATGGGCTCTAACATTCCTTGCTCATGAAGGCCTAAACCTTTTCCTTGATAGTTCATGTTCTCGAGAATGTGATCTATGGTAGGATGCTTATTCTTTTGGAAGCATGATGCGAGTGTGTTAGCAGGTGGAGGAGGAAAGGTGGTGCATAGACTTTGTTTTTCTCCTGCTAGAAGACCACCATGGGAAAGCGTAATGGTACCAAGATGATATAATAGTGGCATTGGGATGGCAGAGCTAAGTGGTGATGGAGGATTGTGCAATGGAGATGAGGGGATAGCCACATCTTGATTTGGAAGAGGAAGTGATGAGGGATCAGGAGAGGGATTAGGGAAGATGATAGGATCTGTATTTTTGGTAGTGGATGATGAGGGTTCATGAGATAGAGTGATTAGATCTTGAATGCAAAGGGAATCATGGGATAAAGTGGATGAGATAGTGTGATCTTGAGATGGGCTGGATGGGAGGATAGGATCATGACTTGGTTGAGGATAGGAATCATGAGATGGGATGGATGGAGGATTATGATCTTGGGATGTAGTGGATGGGATGGGAGGATCTTGATTTGGAGAAGGGGATATGCTTGTATGCTTTGGATCAAGCTCTTGGCATGAATCATCTTGTGTGGGATGTATGATGATGGAAGAGTGTTGGAGGGAAGCCTCAATTGGGGGAGATAGGAGGATGGAGGATTCATGAAGGTTATGGGATTGAATGTGAATATTAGGACTAGGAGGAGGGGATTGGATGTCTTCAATGGATTGGGTGGATCTAGGAGTAGAAGATGGGGATTTAATGGATTCGATGGGTTTGACCAGCTCAGCCATTTGGACAATGTTAGGAATGGTGATGGGAGGGATAGGTATAGGTATAGGATGGAGGAGGGCCTCATCACTAGTGACAGTACATGATAGAGTGAGAGGGCATGGTGTAGGCTAGAGGAGGGCCTCATCATTAGTGATAGTACATGATAGAGTGGGTGGGCATGATGTCTCTTCTTGCATGAGTCCTTGGGCGACATTTGGAAGGGATGTAGGATTAGGTAGAGTGATGGGAATGGATGGAGGATTAGGATTAGGGATTGGCAGATTAGGATTAGATGTGGGGATGTGATTGGATGGAGGACTAGGAGGAGATGGAGGATTAGGATTAGATGAAGGGATGGGATTGGATGGAGGATTAGGGATTGGTGGATTAGGATTAGATGAGGGGATTGGAATGGATGGAGGATTAGGGATTGGTGGATTAGGATTAGATGAGGTGATTGGAATGGATGGAGGATTAGGGATTGGTGGATAAGGATTAGATGTGGCGATGGGAACGGATGGAGGACTAGGAGGAGATGGAGGATTATGATTAGAGGAGTGGATGGGATTGGATGTAGGACTAGGAGGAGATGGAGGATTATGGTTACAGGAGTGGATGGGATTAGATGTAGGACTAGGAGGAGATGGAGGATTAGGATTAGATGTGGGTATGGGATTGGATGTAGGATTAGGATTAAGAATTGGAGGATTATATGAGTGGATGTGTGGATGAGGATTATATGTAGAACTATGAGGAGATGGAGGATTATGAATAGATGAGTGGATGGGACTAGATGGAGGACTAGGAGTGGTTGGAGGTGGGTTATGTTTTGATGGAGGATTAAGATATAATATGGTGAAAGGGGGAGTGATGTGGGAGGATGTGTATGATGAATGAAGATAGGGGGATGTAGATGTTGGATTGGGTTGGGGAGATTGCAATGGTGGGTGATAGTAGGAAGATGTAGATGAAGGATTAGAATAGAGAGACGTGGAATTAATGTAAGGATATTGGGATGGGGGATTATGATAGGAAGGTGTGGATGTTGGATTAGGATGGGAAGATTGAGGTGGTGGACCACCATAGAAAGACATGTATGGTGAGTTGGCATAGGAGGATATGGATGCTAGATTAGGATGAGAGGATTGAGATGGTGGATTAAGATAGGAGGAATATTGGGATGAGGGATTGTGATAGGAAGGTGTGGGTGTTGGATTAGGATGGGGAGATTGAGATGCGGGATAAAGGTAGAGGTATTGGGATTGTTGATGATGATAAGGAGACAAGGATATGGATGTTGGGTAAGATAGAGGTTGAAAGGAAGGACATGATGAATATGACGAGGGTGAGGATGTTGGATATCCCTTGTTAAGGGTACCATAAGGACCGTTATTAGATGCGAATAAAGGTATGGTGGGATAGTTCGAAGAAGTGGAATTTTGGAAGGCGGATGGAGAGAACTTGCTAGCAACGATAGCATCAAGGGGATCTATATAACAATCTTCATGATCAACAAGATTTTCATTATCATCATCAACGTAATTAGGATTCCCCTTGACTACTATTATTGGTCGTGTGAGAGGGGGATATGGATTCATGATGGATACAAATTAGTAGGAAAGAATAGATGATGGATATAGAACTAGGATGGATTGAAAGCTGATATGGGGATTAGATGAAAGCTCAAATTGGGATTGAATAAAAGCTCAAATTAGGATGATGGGATTAACGCTCAGATTAGAATTGGATTGGAGCTTAGATTGGGATTGGATCAGAGGATATGATAGGATTGATTTGAAACCAAGATCATGGGTTTTAACTAGAGGACGTAAGGTGTTGACAATCAGATTTTTGCCAAATCTGGTAGTTTTCAAAAATTATCAAATTTTGCCATTTTAGGAAACTTCATAGGAATACATTTGAAAGTCCAAGTTTTTTCCAAAGAATACCCAATACTAAAATAGGATGAATTGTCCACTAACATACCAAATCTGAGATATTGATTAAGAGTTATTAATGAAAGTGTTTTTTCAAAAACTAGAAAAAAAACACTAAATTGTGATTTTGAGGGTCAAGATGAAACTTTGGGGGTTCGAAAATGTGCTAAAAGGGGGTCCAACCTATATTAGATAGGTTGGGAATTCACATGCCAGATCTTAATGCAACCACCCATAAAATTTCAGCCAAAACCCACATCTGAATCAAAAGTTATGGCCTCCGAAAGTTTTTGCATACAAGTCAAAACCTTCAAAATTGATAATTGGAATGGATGATTTGATGATGTATCAATTTGATGATTTGGATGAGGATTGGTGGATGGATCAATTTAATGATGTAGATGAGAATTGAATTGATTGAATTTGTTTGAATCAATTGATGATGTATCAATTTAATGATTTGGATTGGATTGGATTGGATTTGATTAGATGATGGGATTTTGATTGGATTTGGATGATGCTAGATTTGGATAGATGAATGTTTAGGATGATCAAATGGTCAAATGAGACTTGGGGTGGTTAAACGAAGGTTTGGAATGGTCAAATGGATGAAAATATCCGTTCAACGGGGCGTATTCGCACTTCTGCAGTAAAAACGTTGGATCACAGGGGTGTATGCGCACTTCTATAGAAAAAAATATTGAAATGGGGAGGAAAATCTGCCCTTCTGCAGTGGAAAATGTTGAAGTAGGGGGGCAAGTTCACCCCTCTGCAGTGGAAAATGCTGAAACAGGGGGGCAAGTTCGCCCCTCTGTAGTGGAAAATGCTGAAACAGGGGGGCAAGTTCACCCCTCTATAATGGAAAATGCTGAAATAGGGGGGCAAGTTCGCCCCTCTGCAGAAAAATAGCAACCTTGTTTGGATGAGGGATTTTGGAAAGGACTTAAAATGATTCAATGACGGTTTGACTTATCAAAATTTACTGGTTTTTCACAGAAAGACACTTTGAACAAGCACAATCCTATGATTAGTGTTAAGGGGTATGGCCAATAAAGGTCTTACTCTAGGATGAACAAAGTTTCTAGGGAGTCCTCGATATACGCTCGATACATGAGGTACAAACCATGAAGACCAATCTGTCAGAAGCATGAGTCGGGAACCCCAACAAGATACTAAAAGGCTCGGACCAACTCTTCATGTTTATCTAGGTATCGCTCTAGCTTCGACGTTCCGTCAATTATGACGCAACTGGATTGGGGTACAACTTTGGCTCTCCCCCCTTTATATACCCCGCCGGTATGCGTGGTTGGGGTTGTCCCTTGGGGTGATGAAATCCCCAAGCAAGTCCCGCTAAGAAGAAGACACTAATCGCTTCCAACTCCCCCACCTCCCCAGATCCGCACAAAGTGCAAAGGGGAAAGGTGAAAACAAATTAATGCCCCCTTAGGGTAACACAAATAAAATAGACACAACAAGTAGAAAATATTACTTTCCCCTACTTATACTAAGTAAATAGGTAAAACAGTAAGGAAAGACTTCAAAAATTAGAATAAAATAAAGGCCCTACAAGCAAGTGTTAGTTGTTTTATCTTTTTCCCCTTTGTGATTTTCAACAAAATACTCAATATATCAGCAAGAAATCTAGCTTCACCCACCAACAAATAGGGTTAGAGGATTAGTGCACAAAATGGCAAAAGAAAGAGACAAAAACGAAGCTAAAATGCAACTTTTTTTACCTTCTTGAATGTGTTGTTAAGGGGAAATCCGCCCCTCTACAGTGAAAAACGCTGAACCGGGTGGGCAAACCCACCCCTCTATAGAAATCAATTAGAAAAATGTTGAACCGGGAGGGCATATCCGCCCTTCTGTAGAAAATAGTTAGGCAAAAAATGTCGAAATGTGGGGGCATATCCGCACTTCTGCAGAAAAATAGTTAGGAAAAAAACGTCGGAATGTGGGGGCGTATCCGCACTTCTGCAGAAAAACAATTAGCAAAACGTTGGATCGTGAGGCTGTATCTGTACTTCTGCAGTAAAAACTAGCAAAAATGTCAAATCGTGAGGGCATATCCGCACTTCTGCAGTAAAAACTAGCAGAAATGTCAGATCGTGGGGGCATATCTGCACTTCTGTAGTAAAAACTGGTAAAAATTCTAGATCATGAGGGCGTATCCACCCCTCTGCAGTGCCCGTGAGGGAAAATCCACCCCTCTACGACCTGAACCTGCAAACAAGCTAAACAACAAAAAATATAAAAGAAAAAGACCCATCGGGCATGCCAGAAATGTGATCCTAATAAAAATGTCAAGTCCTAATGTGAAATGCTAAATGAAAAATAATAATGCAAAAAAAGGAAATAACAAGATAAAAGGGCACCTCAATGATTAGCCTAAGAAAATGGATAACATCAAAGTAAGATAAACAAATTGATTGCTATTATACCTTCATGTTGTTGCTTCCTTGGTTGGCCCTTGATCTTTGGATGTCTTGTGTGCTCCTTGGATGGCAATGAAGTTAAATGGATGCAAGATGCAAGATGGATGAGAGCTCAAATGGTCAATGTGCAAGAGTTTGGTTGCAAAAGACCTGATCCCTAAATTGAGGGAAATAAGGGGGTATTTATAGACTAATTGGAATTCTCTAGAGAATTCAACAGTTGAGATTGATCCAACAAGATCAAGATGAAGGGTTATGGTGAGTTGAAGACTCACAAGCCCTCACATCTTGACATGTGGAATGTGAGATGTCTTAGGGTGAAGTGATGTGGAAATGAGGTGGAGGAGAAGGACAAGAGGTGGAAGAGAAGTACATGAGGTGGATAAAGGACAAGTACCTTTGAGGTACCTTGGGGGATGAGAAGATTTCTTCAAAAAGGAACTTCTTGTCCCCAAATGAGGATGAAAGAGACTTTTGAAAGATTTTAGAATTCCTCAAAAATCTCCATGGGAAAAGGGGAAGTGGTTGGAAGAATAAATTAAAATTAAAATTTACATTCATTGGAGAGTTTATTGGGTAAAAGAAGGTCTCTAAAAAGTTGGAGATTTGTCACATGTGGGTGATGTGACAAGTCCAAGGTTCTAGAAGTCCTTGGCACATGTAAAGTGACAAGTCAAGCCTTCTAGAATCTTGCATGGGGGATGAGGAAGACCTTGGAAAGACAAAAGTGAATTAAAAATATACATGGAGAATAGAGGAACCTTGGGAAAATAAATGTGAATTAAAAATTCACATGGGAAAGAGAGTCCAGGCTAAAAATGGTAAGTGGGAAGGTTGACCAGAAAAGGTAAGCTAAATGTGGCTAATGATTTTGATTAAGGTTGTGCAAACACAGGATTAAGATAATTAATGAGAGATTAGAGGCAAGTGGGAGATTATGGAGGATGTGACACTTAATCAAGATTAAGTGATGCACATCTTAATCACAGATTAATTAATTTAATCTGGATTAAAAGAGGGTTATGGAGAATGTGACAAAGAGAGAGAAAAAGGGGAATTAAAAATTGATTTTAATCCAAATGGGTTAAAAGACTAAATTAAATAATTTTTCATATTTATTTAATTTAGAGAAGAAAAGGGATAAGGTAAAGTATTTAATTTATTTAATTACATACTTTAGGAACCTTAGGTAGAAAATGAAATAATGATTAAATAAATCATTTAATCATTATTAATGAAATAGATGAATAGAGTAGACGATTTTGATCATATGGAAGTGATCAAATTTGGATGTCTACAAAAAGATATATGAAAAATTTTCCAACCTTCAAAAATCTACTTAAATAGCCTTCAAAATGCAAATCTAAATGAATTATGCAGTCCTAAAATGTAGTAATAAACCATTCTCATGTTTTTCATTTCCATGTTGCGCTTGATTTTCATCATTGAGCATTTTGATATATTGAAAGTTAGTACAAGTATCAAAGGGTATGTTAGCACCAATAATGACCTGAGTATTGTTTTCATGATGTTTGATATAGCAAGTTAATACAAGCATCGAGGTATAAGTGAACCAAGATGACCTAAGTATTGTTTGCATAAATAGGCAAAAGTTAACCATTTTCCTATGCAAATCATGAAATGTCATCAATGATACGTTGTAGAGCATGTACCACGACAAATTTGCACAATATTAATGATTAGCTTATAGAAAGCAAGCCAATAAAAATCATACTTCTTCCTTGTGATTCTAGTTCAGTACATCATTGAACCACTCCAAAGATATGATGTCATCAAATATCAAAACAACAATTCAACGTATGCTTTAAGTTTGTCATTCATTTTATTCAGATTAAGATCATCCAATTTGTTTTAGTTTTCTATCAAAACAATTGTGTAGACTCAGTGTAATTGGATAATTTTTTTTGTTTCTGATATTCTGATTCTTGACACATATTGCCAATTATCCATTTAGAAAGCTCCAAGAAGCGAAACCTCCCCCTAGTGACCTTGTACTCTGACTCCTGTTAGACACAACTACTACTAAGGATAACCCTAATCATCAAGCCATGATGAAATGCTTGTTGTTTCAAGGAGATGTATGATGTACAAATGTGAATGTGATGATGAGGCATGTATGTAATGCCGATGAAAGGTGGATATGCAAAATGTATCCCAATAGATGAGAGAGAAAAACAAAATCACAAACAATGCCTGTTTGCCAGATTTTCACCATTTGTTTTTATTGCATTTTTTCCTGATTTTATGATTTTTTTTGTTGTTACCAAAACGCTTCTTTGCCAGGTTTTCATCAAGGCAATGATATTTTTCTTTTTGATTTTTTTTGTATTTTTCTTCTTTTTTTTGTATTTTGCTTTTTTTTTTTTGTATTTTTTCAGGACTTTTTATATTGTTTTTTATATTTTTAGGCATAAAAATTCTTCAAGTGAATTTTGTTGGTTGGATCTTCAAATAGGTCCCCTTCTGATGTTGATAACTGATATGCCCCCGGTCCATATACAGCAATGATAATGAATGGGCCCAACCAATTAGGTTTGAACTTGCCTTTTTTCTTTCAATCCTACTGATTACAAGGGTTTTCTTTGAGAACCAAGTCACCCACTTGAAAATTTCATGGTTTGACTTTGTGATTGTAGCTGCGGGACATAACTTGTTGATATCCCTTTAAATGATTAACTGCAGTTTGACGTCGTTTGTCAAGCAGCTCTAGCTCTTGCAACCTTGATACTTTGTAGTCTTCATCATTGATCAACCCCTTTATGGATACTCGAAGTGAGGGGATCTCAACTTCTAGTGGTAGAATAGCTTCTGCTCCATAGACCAAAGCATCAAGAGTAGCACCTGTTGGTGTGCGAATAATTGTTTTGTATGCCCATAATGCTAGATTTAATTAGACATGCCAATCACGACTTGCCTCATTCACTGTTTTCTTCAAAATCTTCAAAATTGTTTTGTTTGAAGCTTCAACTTGACCATTCCCTTGTGGATAGTAAGGTATAGAAAACCTGTGTTGAATGTGAAACCTTTCACATAGTTCATCAACATTTTGATTTTTAAAAGGTCTTCCATTGTCTGTGATAATGGAGTTGGGAATACCATATCAACAGATGATATAGTTCAAAATAAATGAAGAGATTTGTTTGCCAGTAACAGTTGTTAGGGGAACAACTTCAATCCACTTAGTAAAATACTGAGTGGCTGTGATGATGAATTTGTGTCCATGTGAAGATGATGGGTGTATCTTGCCAACTAGGTCCAATCCCCACTAAGCAAAAGGCCATGTTGTGGTGAAGGGTTGTAATTCCTGAGCAGGAGCATGAATGAGATTCCCATGAATCTGACATTTTGCACATTTCTTCACAAAGATGAATGACTCCTTCTCCATGGTCAGCTAGTAGTAACCCAATCTAACAAGTTTATTTTCTAAGGTTAGTCCACTTGAGTGTGTCCCACAAATTCCACCATGTACCTCTTGTAAGGCCTTTTCTGATTCATTGCATTCAGGACATCTAAGGAGGGTACCATACAAACCACGTTGGTATAAGACATCAGCAATTAAGGTATAATGAGAGGATTGACGAATGAAGTTCCTTTTTTGATTTCTAGACAAATCTAAGGGTAAAATAGTATCCTCTAGGTAAGCATAGATTTGGCCATACAGGGGAGAATCAAAACTGGTTAAGTGGCAAATGATTTGAGTTTCTGGATTGTCATAGGTGGGAGAAAACAATTGTTCCACTAGGAAATCATATCGTGTTTGATTCTCTAACAACTGGAGTAGAGAGGCGATTGTAGCCATTGCATCCGCTGCTTTATTATCAATAAGTGGAATTTGTATGAACTTGATATCAAAAAAGTAATTCTTGAAATCATCCACCATCCTTTTGTAAGGTATCAACTTTTCATCCTTAGTGTGATATTCGTCATTGATTTGATTTATAACAAGTTGTGAATCACCAAAAACTTGAAGTTCTGTGATTTTCTAGTCTGCTGCAATTCTCATGCCAATTAATAGTGCCTCATACTCGGCTATGTTGTTTGTACAAGGGAACATTAGCCGATAACATTTTGGAATTGTATGTCTTTGGGGTGTAACAAAAAGAATCCCTGCTCCTGAGCTATGTTGAGTGTAGGAACCATCAAAGTAGAGTGCCCATGGCTGCTTAATAGCTGTTGTGAATACATCGACATCAAGAAAATCAATGTGTATTGGGTGTTCTGTTGGCATTGGTGCTTCTGCTAGCTAATCTGCAATTGCCTATCCCTTTATAGCTTTCTGATCCATATAATGAATGTCAAACTCACTCAGGATCATGACCCATTTAGCCAACCTACCAGTTAAGGTTGCCTTACTGAGAAGATATTTGAGTGGATCAATCTTAGCCACAAGCATATAGTGTCGTAACTTTTGAGAAGTGAACACTACTGCTAAGCAAGGTTTTTCAATGAAGGTGTAATTTAACTCATGACTTGTCAAAGTTCGACTGATGTAGTAGATTGCTCGCTCCTTTCCTGAGTTGTCTTCTTGTGCCAATAATGCTCCTAGGGACACTTCCATGGCATAAATATACAATATGAGTGGTGCACCTTGCACTGGTGGATTCATTATATACTGCTTTATCTGATCATACACTGCTTCACATTTGTCTTCCCATTTAAATGGAACATTCTTATGTAAGAGATGAGTAAATGGTAAACTTTTATTTTCCAGTTGGGCAATGAATCTTCGAATGGATTTTAACTGTCCCTGCAAAGAGCATAGTTGACTAATGTTCCTTGGTGGTGGCATATCAAGAATTGCTTGTACCTTAGCTGGATCCACCTCAATTCCCTTTTCTGATATAATATAACCCAACAACTTTCCAGATTTTACTCCAAATACACATTTCTTTGGATTAAGTCTCACTTTGAACTGTTCCATTATTTTAAAATTTTTAGATAAGATAGCAATGTGTCCTTCCCTAGTGTTAGATTTGGTCAGGAGTTCATCGACGTAATCCTCCATGAATTTATGCATCATATCATGAAAAATCATTGTCATTGCACGTTGGTATGTAGCGCCTGCATTCTTTAACCCAAATGGCATTACGTTCCAACAATAGGTACCCCAAGGACATGTGAACGTTGTTTTATCCTAATCCTCTAGTGTAATCTTTATCTGGTTGTATCTTGAAAAATCCATCCATTAAGGAATACATCGCATGTCTAGCCAAATCAACAATCATATCTATGTTTGGCAAAGGGAAATCATCCTTAGGACATGCCTTGTTCAAATCCCTGAAATCTATATAAATTATAATCCTTTTGTTTGGCTTTGAAATAGGTACGATATTGGAGATCCATTCTGCATAGTTGATAGACCGAATGAATCCAACATCTAAAAGCTTCTTTAACTCTTCCTTAACCAATAATGCAACATGTGGATGCATTTTTCTGATTTTCTGCTTCATAGGTTTTGCCCCCTACATAATAGATAGATGATGCATGATGAGATCTGGATCTAATCCAGGCATATCTACGTAGGACAATGCAAAACTGATTTGATTGCTCTTGAGAATTTTTGTGAATCTTGGTATTTCCTCCTCTATCAGAGATGCAGCAAGTTGCAAGACTTTGGACTATTCCCTAGTACCTATATTGAGTGCCTCCATTGGTTCTATTAGAATAGAAGACCTTTCTTGGTAATGTTTTGGGAGAGTATCAAGTTTCCCATCCTCTAGTGCCTTTGAAAGGTTTTCACTATTGGATACGCTTTTTATTTTTCTCTTTTCTTGATCTAATACTGCCTTTGTTAGGTTTTCACCATTAGATCTTCTCTTATGTTATTTATTTTATAGCTGAAAAACTTGTCACTTTCCTATCGACAACTCTGATCTTGTGATCCCCTGGTGGAACTTGTTTCCGGTTGGGATGAACAAAGGAAGTTTATAATGGTTTCGTCATTTGGAAAAGTTGGGATATCAATCGGTGCAATTTGTTCCCAATCGATGAGTTCAGGATGAACCAAAGGAAATGGATCATTAGGATGAGTAAGGTCACTGGCTTTTAGAGTCATGATGCTATTATTAACATCATTATGGGAGAGGTCTAGGATGGTATCCTCCTGTGGATGATCTATCTCACTTTCAATTGAATCGGTCTCACTTGAATCATGATCGCTTTGTAGAACGTAATCAAGCAGAGGCCTTGAGATTTCCCCTTGTAAGAATGTGGGTGTAAATTTATGTATGAAATCCACCCTTTTATCCGTCAAGAATGTATCATCAGAGATGTCATCCCATTCATATTCATTGGAGTCAGTGTCAGAATTATTTACTTGAATTTGCAGGATTGTTTTAGCTAACTCCTCATTAGACATTATTTGTACTTCTTCCTTTGTATCTTCACCATATCCTAACCTAGTCTTATCCTTTGGGTGCATTGTTTTCATTTGGATAGGTTCAACAATACCCTCCTTTCTTTTACCTATAGGGCCATTTCCTTCACAACCCATTTGCTACATGATCACATAACCTTTTCCATATTGCTCTGTGGGTAACTTGACATGTTGTACGGATTCTTCTTTATCTTTATAGAGCCAATCAAGGATAGCTCTACCTTCCATTTCATCTTCTTTGATAAATACTCCATTAAACTTGGTGATGAGAACTGAAGCTAAGGCTAAAGCTATTATAGCCTGTTGTATAGATGTTGATGGTTGACCATGGGATCTTGGAGATATGGGTAGATTAGAGAGACATAAGGAATATTCCCCCACCCCATTATCTTTCAATTTTAGCTTGGTGCCAAAATTACTTATCATTTCTCTTGCTTGTTCATTGTATTTGGAGGTAGAGATGGCCAAAGCCTCTCTATTATGTGGGACGAGTGTGTCCCGAGCTACTCTTAGGTTAGAACAAGTTTGACTGCTAATGTGATCAGCAGGTATTGTTACTTCCTGTCCATCATATGGAAACTTCAAACACTGATGATAAGTAGATGGAACAACTTGCATGTCATGGATCCACAAATGACCCAAGAGTATGTTATAGGATAGATCCCGATCTAGAACCTGAAAAAGGTATTCTTCACAACAGGTCCCACTCTGATTGGTAGCATGATGAGACCTTTGGAGGCTCTTTCCTTATCATCATATGCCTTGATTGTAATTTTCCTTCGTGGATCTATATATTCTTATGAATGTCCCAAAGCAAGGACCAAATTCAAAATACAAATGTTTAATCTGGCTCCCCCATCTATTAGGCCACGTCTAATTCGGGCTTTGTGAACCATAACCTCTAAGTAGAGTGATGGATTATGCAAATGGGTCATGGATGAGTCATCCTTTTCAGTAAAGGATAAACATGTGGATGAGGACAAGTGTCCCACCATGGCTTCAAATTTATTGATATCCAGATCAGAAGAGACAGTTGTATCAACAAGTGCCTTTTCCAGAATGTCCTTATGCGCAGGTGACAATTTTAAGAGCTCTAAGATAGAAATTTGGGCTGATATTTTTCGTAGTTGATCGACCAAATTGTATTGACTTGGAGGGGGAATTGCCACTTTAGATTAGCTTCCTTTTACAATAATTTTGGCTTGTCCCCTTGTCATAGCGTTGACCTCTTGATATTCTTGCTTACCTTTGATTCTGATAGCATTGATTTGTTGATCATCCATGTAAATATGATTGATAATGGTGTCGTGGACATAATTAAGATTCTTTCCCTTGTCACCCGAAGATTCCCCTTTTTGATAATTGGGGAGAGGATCCTTGAACGCCTGATGGTAATCATTGCCATTATGTCCTTCAACCATGATGGTACGGTTATCACTCAAATCCTAAACAATATTCTTTAAACCTTGGCAATTATTTGTCTAATGACCATTACACTTATGATAATCACAAAAGTGTGAGTCATTCCACGATGGTGGTTTAACTAGAGGCTCATAATCTCTTTTCAGTGGCAATGTAATAGCATTTTGATTCAACAGTTCTTTGAGAATGGATTCGAAAGACTGGCCCAAGGGAGTAAAACTTCGTCGATTTAAAAAATATAAAGATCTGAGCACATTTGAATTTTGATTATTGCCAAACTTATCTCCACGATTATTGGTCACATTCCCTTGATTGGAACTATTTCCTTGGGTACTAGAATTTTCTACATTATTGCTACGTTGGACACCTGATACATTAAGGACGGTAGGCTTCACATTCACGTTTTTAGCATCTACTACCCCATCATTCACAACATTTTTATTTCAAGTCCAAAATCATGACTTGGCATTGTTGTTACTATTGTTGTTGTTGTTGTTGTTGTTGTTGTACGAATTTGAACCTTCTTTATAAATTTTCAGAACTCCACGCTTGACCAAGGCACCTTCAATAGTAATCACGTTTTCAATCAATTTTTCAAATGATTGAGGACAGTGAAGGTTTAGTATGTAACTCATCTCTTGATTCAGACTATCGATAAAGATCTCCATCTTTTCTGTTTCAAGAATAGGACGGGAGTATCATGCGAACACCCTTCTCCACCTTTGCAAAAATGTGGTGAAGGATTCCCCTATCTTTTGTTTCACCTTACATAGATCAAGCATGCTTATCTGGTGTTGGATATTGTAGGAGTATTGCGATATAAATTTATTTATTAACTCCTCAAATTTTCTGATGGGGGGAGTGATCTTTGAAAGCCACTCCATAGATTGTCCACCTAGACTTTGTGGAAACAATCACATTAAGTAGGTATCTTCATGAGAGAATTCTAAGCTTATATTTCGGAAATCCCTCACATGTTCAATGGGGTCAGTTTTCCCATTGTACCTATCAAATTTAGGGATTTCTCAATGTTTTGGAAAAGGAATCATTTGAAGACTCCTATCAAATGGATAAGGACATATATCATCCAAAACATACTTCTTTGTTGCACCCCCTTGGATTTATTTCATTTGCATTTGTAATGCTTTTAACTATTGAGTAAGAGCATTAAAATCATTAGGGGTAGTTTCAAGACTCTCTTTGATCCCTTCTGTATCAAAATCGGTAGGTAACTTAGCTCCTTGATTAGCTAATGAAAGGAAATATCTTTCCTTGTTTCATTCTAAAATCCTTTCCATAAGAGTATGGAATTGGGGATCCTGCTCCGCTTCTTGGAGTTTTTCTTCTGTTATCTCTTCAATATCTGAATTATGAAAGGCATTCTCTTCCCTATCACTATTATCACCCATTTTGCTTATTGTAATTTCTTTTTTGTCTCTTTCTATGTGCTTTTGAGATCTTGTGACAATAGGCATAAGCTTTTGCCAAATTTCTACTAACTTTGATCAAAAGAATGAAATAGTGCAATTTTGATAGATATGAAAGTCAAGATAGAATGAAGATTCTATGACTTAAGATATTTCTAATCTTTAGCTCGTGATTCCCTGATTGAAAGGATGAAAATCTTGTTTGTGGGAATTAAACCAAAGATCCAAAATAAAGATGATTTTTCACTTTGTGAGGTTTGATCGTAGCTTTGTAAAAAGAAGGATTTGTGACAAATGCCTAATGTGCTTGAGTTCTCTATTGTAGAAATTGATTAGGACAAGTAGAGTATTCAATTGTAGGTTGGGGAATGTATGAGGAACGAATACACTAAATGTGATTGTACCTTTGAGAAAGGGCTCTTCTTTGAAAGAAGGATCACGAGTATAAAGGTTCTATAGCATAATCATCGGTGAAACCCCTAACAAAGTCGTGATATCGATGAATAAAGGTCTTGTGTTCAAGCAAGACCTTTCGACTTTGGTATAAAAATTTTCTCTTTTTCAATAACTTCTTATAACTGAGAGATTTCTTTGGCTTTCTAATCTTCCTCTCTAGGGACTTTTTGGCAAAATTTGCAGACTTCCAAACCCTAAGCATAGAAAAAGACTAGACTGAGAAGACTGATTTTTGCATGTCAGAAAATTACCTAGGCTTGAAACACAGATGCGCCGAAATAGTGCATGAATGCGTTGAAACAGAGCACAGATGTGCTAAAACAAAGCACAGATGCACTGAAACAGAGCACGGATGCACTAAAACAGAGCATGAATGTGTCGAAATAGAGCATGAATGCATCTAAATAGAGCACAGATGCGCCAAGAAAAAGCACAGATGCGCCGAAACAGAGCACAGATGCGTCGAGATAGACCAGGGATGTGCTAAACTTACCAATTACTTTTTTGAGATAGACATTTTTCACAGTTTGATATTTTTAGATGATCTTAATCTAATTTACATGTGAAAAAAATGGCATACAGTAGTAGACATTTGTTTTGTTAATCCTAAAATCTAAACAAAGAGTGTATGTTCTTGAGATTTTTATAGGTATTGAACAAGATAAGCATTTCAAACAGACTCACTCTTAGTTTGTCAAATAGGTCATCATAGGAATCACAACCCATAGCTTAAAATCGTGGCGACTCACACAGCCATGTCACCCCCTAGAGGGCGCTTGTGTTTTTGTCTTTTCCAAGTGCATACTCAAGGTTAGATTTCTTGATCCCTTGAGCAAACAATCTATGGTGATTATATCGTGAGTGTCTTGGGGGCAGATTCTTCCCTCCACTTGCACTATGATTGAAATGATGTTTGGATACTAACACGGTTGGCTTTCTACACTATGGTTCGTAGTAAAGGTTTCCGTTCAGCGTGGCAATAGATAAACTCCCTCAGGAGACCTCCCAATCTTTAGAACAAAGATTTTGGGGATGGTTATCTTGCTCACTTCCGTTGAATATGGGTTTCCACAAAATTCACTTTTGATTATAGTGGGTTGGAAAACCCAGCTTTGGTTGTTCTCGATTAGGTTGTTCCTGTAGGGTGAGTAATTTTTCCCACTATGGTAGGCCTTCTAAAGAATGTAATAAATAATGAATTTGCATGAAATAAAATAGGTAAGTCTGGTATTCTGATCACCCAGTAAAGGGGAGAGCATATACCTATTACCCAACAATCACAGCAACAGATGGTTCAATTTTAAATCCAAATGACAGTTTTCTATGCTAAGTGAAGATTTTGCTTCACAACAAACATTGGATTCATTTTAACCAACATAAAATAAAGTTTGGTGACTATCCTAGGATTGATAAATTCTAGATTTTAAATTTCTATCCTAGGATTGCTTCATTTTATTTTAAAACTAAATTGAAAAATTTTCTCCGCAGATGGCGTCGGAATCAAAATTTTCTTTTACAACCTCTGTATGCGCTAAAACAGGCCACCAATGCACCAAAATAGTTAACAAATGCGCTAAATGATCAAACAAGGATGCGTGAAAACAGGTCATCTATGCGGTGAAACAATCCATGCATATGCTGAAATAGTCCATGGATGCGCTGAAACAGTCTGGGGATGCACTGAAATAGTCAGGGGATGCACTAAACAGAGGCTCGTATGCATTAAAGTGCGACTCCAGTCCGTCACCTGTCAGAAAACTCTACAAAAAATATTGAAAATGGGGGGATGCCCCACGGTGGGCGCCAAAAATGTGTGGTTAGAATAAGTGGACTAATTAGGAAGTAAACTAACACACCAATGAGAAATTAAATTGAAAGAAAACTAATTAGAAAATACAAATGCAAACTCTAAATGACAACAACTTCTTCAAATTCGTCCCATTGTCCTCTATCTCCAAGGATTTGATTAAAGTTACTAGCTCTCAGTTGTGTAAGCAGCAGCTTGTTGAAATGACAACTTAGGAGAATGAGATTGATTGAAAATGCATGTGCATTGCTATAAGATTTAAGTTATGAAATTGAACGTGAAATGTTAAAATGTTGATTATGCTAATTTGAATGCAACTATAGTAATTGCGTATGAAATCTAGGATGAAATATACTTACGAGAAGGCTGTATTTATAGATTTTTGAAGGTAAGAATCTTGTTGGCGGAAATCAACAGTCGAAATTCAAACCTGTCAAGATGAACGGTGAGAGATTGAGAAGTTGAGAGAAAGGTGGAAGGTTGAGAGAAAAGTGGAAGAATATTTTCAACCCACAAAACCATCCTCATTCAAAAATGGAAACAAATTGCCATTTGTCACCTCATTTATGAAAATTGGTTGAACGTTGAAGATAATTACTAATTAATTAAATAAATTTATTTAATTACATGTCACAATGAATTTAGAAGCTTTCGTAATTAAATATTTACTATTTAATTATGTGTGAGAAGTGAAATAGATGATTAATTAAATAGTTAATTAAGTGTGAGATTAGGAAAGTTTCTAATTAAATATTTAGAATATTTAATTAAATATGAAATGAAGAATTTAGAAAGTGTCTAATTAAATATTAGAAATATTTAATTAAATGTGGCACGAGAGAATATCATTTAAATTTAAAATTTAAACTTGTGATAATTAATATAAATAAATTTTGAATTTTTTTTAATTAATTAAGAGGAAGATAGCAATAATTAAATAAACTTATTTATTTAATTAAACTAGAAGAATTGGAAAAATGAACAATATAAATAAATAATTAAATTTATTTATATGTAGATGACTTAAGAATTTTAATTAAATAATTCATATTTAATTAATTAACAGGTTTGATTAACCGTGACCATTTTTAGATGTGTACATTATTAATTAATTGAATAAGTTTAATTAAGTTAAATTAGAAAGGTTAAATGTCATAATTTTTAAATATTTGGAGGATTTTATGCAAATTGGTTGTTAAAGATATTTTTGAGTTTTTAGATGTGTTAGAAGAATTTATGAGGTTGTTGGAAATTGATTCACAGGGAGAAAATTGTGGTTGTAATGGAAGAAGTGAAAAGCTTCTTCACTGAAGAAGCACGAAGGATATTTGGTGTGTTGGGGAAAAAGATTGGGAAAAGAGAGTCTTTTGTGAGTGCATGTGTGCTGGAAATTTTTGAGCAATTACTCTCAAGAAAATTTTTGTGTTCTTGAATTTAGAAAAGTTACTCTTGGGAAAATTTTATGTGTTTGAGAAATTGTATTGTTTTGAAGGAAGTTATTTATAATTTGGGAGAAAATACTTGAATCTTTGGAGGAGGTGCTGCTTCAATTTATAAAGTCACAGGTGTTGTACTACAGGTTCCTTCTTTATTTTGTGTTAGTTTTATATTGAAAAGCTTCTTAGTTTAGATCTTTCTTTGGAAAATATTGTCTATGCAATATTTTAAGTTTGAGTTTTGTTTTTAAAAATTGTAATTGCCATATATGAAATTCTCTGTAGAATAAAATCATTTGTAGAATAAAATCCTCTGTAAAATGAAATTTCTCTGTAGAAACTATAGAAAAATTGTTAATTGGGATTATTGTGAATTTAGATGAACCATGAAGAATACCATTAAGGATCTAGAAAGAAAATATTCTTTGGAAGGAAAATTTAGATTTCTGTAGAAAATTTTCCTATAGGTTGAACTTCTCGAGAAATTTCCTGTAAAATTAATTTGTGACAATTTTATTGTTCCTTTGTTCATAAGATCTGTTGTTTGGACAAATTTGAAAGAAATCTTTGTGTTTCTATTTGAGAAAATTGTTTGTATATATTTCTCTATGAGATGGCTTTTTGATGTTTTCGAAAAAAGTTTTTTCCTATAGGATGTATTTTGGAAATAATTTTCCCAATTAAAGTATTTGTGTTGAATTCCTTATATATATATTATATATACATATCTGTGTGTATATATATACATGATGTGTGTGTGTATATATACATATACATATACATACACACATATATATTCAAATATATATATATATATATATATATATATATATATATATATATATATATATATATATATATATATTTAAGCAATCAGTATTGAAAACTTGTTAAATGTTTCCGTACAACGAAGGATTTTGGTTCTGTTAAATCTCATGTGAATATTTGAATTTTCGTAGGCTTTATTTTTAGTTTGTATCGCTGTCAATAATGGAAGTTGGGGTATGGGGAAGGGACTGCCTTCCCACCACCACCCCCATATGGGAGCGACACTATGGAGGAGTCCATCCATAGTCCCTCCCCATGTATTATTGATCGCCTTCATGGGAGATGGGGTCAGTTGTGTTAAGCACTGACCCCTCCCCAATAATTATTCTTTCTCCTTATTAAATCCTTTGAACACTGTGAACTCATGTGCCCCTATTCGATAGTGATTTGGAATTTTATTTTATTTTTTTCGGTTTTATTTTATGTGAGGTTTAAGTCTGGGTATAATTTAATACATGTATATACATGATATATATATATATATATATATATATATATATATATATATTATATTGTATATATATAAGGATATATACATATTTAAATAAATTTGTGAGTATATATATTAATTAATGGATGGAAATTTTTTAATTAATTTATAGAATAATTAAATAATATATTTTATTTAATTATATATATATATATATCTTTGATATATATTTAAATGTATTTTGAATAATGACATGCAATGCACAGTAAGAAGATTAGAGTTTTTAAAGTAAAACATTTAAATAGGGGAAATTATTATTTTATTTAAATGCAATTGAGGAAGTGAAGCGTCAGATAGGATATATTTCCTTCTTTGTTTGCAAAAAGGGGTTTTTATTTAATTAGTGGATTTTGGGAAATTTATTTTAATGTTTTCCCTGAATGAAAGTGGATTTAGGAAATCCAAATGATAGGCTTAATCCTTGTCTTGAGTGCCCTTGGTATCTGATTTATTTTAGTTACATTTTGGGAAAATGGGTTAAAGTCTTAGTTAATCAATTGTAAGTCTTCCAGAAGAGTCATTGGATTTGGGGAAATTGTTGTATTCTTTTTGTCAGCCTTTCAATTTCCCTTGGGTAGTACGTTTTCAATTTTTAGTGAGATACCCAGTTTCCTCGAATGGGCTATTGTTGCCTCCTTTGTATGGAGTGGATTTTTTTATTTGTTTCCTCCTAAGTTTGGAGTGGATTTGTCCCACGTGTTGACAGTAGGAGAGTGATTCTTGATGGGGGTCGGGGTCTAGAAAGATCTATCGAGGTAACCCATGCACCTTTGTGGTGACACTCCTCCTATGTCAGCAATATGTTTGGTTCACTGGTGTATCTATTTATTTAACTCTAGAAGCATTGTATCCTTTGAGTTAGTGTTGTACTGGTGTTTGTTAGGTTCAGTTATGTGTTGCATGTGTCTAGTGGTAGATGGTCTTGTCTAGGAAACCTTGTTATTGTCTCCTAGCACAAGGGGGTGGGCCTTCGGGTACTTGGTTGGGTGGAACATGCACCTTACTTCATTGGTCCCCCCTTTAATTTAGATCATGATGGCGAGATTTCAAGTCGGAGAGCTCTTGGATTCCAACTTGTTTATTTCATCCTTGTTTATTTTTACAGATGGCTCTTGTACTTTTATTACCCCTCATATTCAATGAGGTCTGATGTATATGTACCACATATGTATTATCTACCTCATTCTAGTAATGAATGATGTAAACAGGTTATTTGATTAATTAATGTAATTTTGGAATCTTGATGTATATCGTATCTTTGTGATGTAATTTCAATGTTTGGAATGTATGTACTTTTAATTCTTAAGTAGTTAATCTTATGCTATGAATGTTTATATGTTTTATGTTATGGATTTAGATGTAACCTTTGTCTCATGCCTTAGAGGTTGTTGTGTTAGTGTAGTGCATCTTTCTTGTTAATATTGCAATTAATATAAAAAAATGTACACTTTTGTAGTTGTTGCAACATCCTTTAGGGTTTCGAGGCAGGGCATTATAGAGGCTAAAGAAATCTCCTCAACCAAGAGATGAAACAAACCACCACGAGCCTTCATAAAGAGAATTTGGCACATCACCACCAAAATATCCTCAAACTGACCATGCTTGAAGGAATCAAAGAATGAAACAGGGGTCATCAAGGTAGAGAAGAACCCCCTCGACCATTTCCAAAAGCAACCAATCACTGATAGGGAATCAACAACACCCTTGGAGCCCCTGAAACACAGCTTCAACATGCATAGATTAAAGAGACCCAACACCATAGGTTCTAAATCCCCACCACAATCATAATCGAGGGCCAACGAAAGAACCAAACTGTTAGAGCTAAAGATCACCACAGTTAATAGAAACTTGCAAAATAGATTCAAAACCTCCTTACAGACAATTATTCCAAAAACTTTAGCAAGACCTCTCCAACAGAGACTATTCAAACCATCTTCCAAGGCAATGTCAATAACCACCAACCATGAGCCCAACTCAAAATAGGCTCCAACAACCAAACTAGGGACATAAACTAGGTCCAAAACAACAACATCACCCATGTCTATAAAAAGAACAAACCAAATGGGAATTTAGACATAAACGAAGGTAGGGATAGAGTCATGATACACTTGCCACAACATAAGAAGATTCATCACCTCATCAGTACGCAACCACTCGAGACACCTAGAAGGGGAAAGAACGTGGTTACGACACCAAAGAGAGTGCATCAACAAACAACCAATAGCCTCCCACTCTCCAGTAACCAAAAAATCAGCGAGAGGCAGAGAGAAAATATCCGAAGACCACTCCAAAGAGTCTTTCATGGACATCAAAACAACAACCTCCAATAAGATCTCCAATGAAACAATGTTGCACACAAAAGAAAGCAAGTATAGTGCCAAGACTTTAGAGCAAACAAGCAAGATGCGTGACCCATTAAGGGACAAACACATCGCAACAAGATTGTTGAAGCTAAAAGGATCGCTAGGAGTAGAGAGATGGAACAAGCGCTTGAATGGGAAACAAACACTAAAGACACCACTTCCTTGGCAAGAGAGGAGACCACCTCTGCCCAACCAACCTAGATAGAGAGGCACCAAAGGGCCCACAACCACCAAACAACCAGACAATGTGGAACAAGACAGGTCATCAGAACCGACATTGAAGCCATAACCACAGGAGCACCTCCCAAGGAAGACCAAGCAACATAGAAGTTCAACCATTGATCCACACATGCAGAAGAAAAAGAGGTCAACTCCCCAGCCGACCCACCTTCAAAAACATTAGAAACGTCCCCCCACGGGCACAAATAGAAAATCCTAATAGGGTCGAAAAAGAATGGAACACCCCATGCAACACCAACAAAAACATCAAGTTTCGAGCATAGGATAAGCCAAAAGAACCTCCCCCAATCATCCAGCAGGTAGAAGCATAGCCTATGCTCATCATCGTCCTTTGAATCTTCTCCATTGTTTCCCTCTCCTTCAAAAAAAATCAAAAATCCAAATGCGCGCCCATTCCCGCTCGCCATCCTGTCGGCAAGTAAGATGTCTCATGTGTTGTTGATTCATAACTTGTGTTGAATAAATTATTAATTGGTTCAATGTAACTTAAAAGGAGTTTTCAAATTTAGATTAAATGGTTTCTCTTTGTTTAATACTTATGATCTATGAGTATGTGGTTTAGGATGATTTTTTCTTACATCAGAATAAGGAGATCATCTCCTTCATCTAGGGTATTGGACACTAGATTCTTTTCTTCCATCTTATCTGCACTTGCTAACACTCTAGTCAAAGATGTAAGCTTTACACTCACCAAGTCTTTGAGCTAACTATACTACATATCTTTTCTTTCTATTCTTGCAGTAGGAAGAATTGTCCATGCATATTCTCTATTGTTTCCCTTGTTGCACCATCTACGTCCTTTTCCAGATCATATGCACCAGAGGCCTCAGAAATTTGTGACTCTATTGAGTCCATTTGGTCCTTTATGCTCCTTGTTAGGCCATTTCAAGAAAAAATGAAACAAAAAAATTGCTTCATCCAAGTATTTTTGAACATCTCTCAAGTTTCCTTATAGCTTAGCATGTGCAACACCACATTATCAAATAATTCAATCAATCTCCTCGTATTGACCTTCTTTTTCATTTCTTTTTCCAATTTCTCTTCCAGACTGGAAAAATAATCCTTAAAAGAATCTAACAACAACTTCAACTTCTATACACCAGACAAGGAATCATCAATACTTGCACTAAGAATACCTTCTTATAGCACCTTAATAGCTTATTCGATCATTTTTGCACTCTTTTGGTGTGTTTGTAATATTTCCTTCCTTGCAGAGGCATGAAATGCATCACCAAGTTGTAGCTTGTTCAGGGGAGAGATCATGCCCATATTAACTTATCCTTGTTGCATGGGTATTTGTAAGAGATGTACAGACACCACTGGTTCAAATTGTAGTTGCATATCTAAAAAATCCTTTAAAGAATCTCTAGAAGCTCTAAAGTATTCACCAAATTTTTTTGTACTTTCTTCTTTTTTATTATCTTTCTTCTTCTCTTTGTTGTTGAAGCATTCTTTTTCATTATTTTCTTCTTTAACATGATTCTCATTATCTGGAGGAGGCGAGTTTTCATCCTTTTGTGCCTTAGAATTCTCTAGGATTTCTTCTTCTTTTTGTTCCATATCTTTCTCCTTATTCGAAGAGGGAAAATTTTGGTCTACTTGTGTTCCATCCTTCTCTCGGATACTCTACATATCATCATTCTTTTCTTCAACAACATTATTGACAACTCGAGGGGCATAATCTGTTATCATGTCTTCTTACAAATTCTCAAGCTCAAGCACATGCTCATGTTGTGCATTTTCAGGTTCATTGATTTCTAGGATAGACAAATCATTCTACATTCGTTCTTCACTATCCAAACGGACTTTGAACCCTTTAGCAAGTTCTTCAACCTTTTGCAGTCTCATTCTTTAGCCTTTCAATGTCTTCCTTGTCTATACTCATTAGAGTTTTAACTCTTTATTTTTTCTAAATTTCTTGTTGTACATTTTAGATAATTTTTGTATGTCTTCATGTGTTAGAGAAGAACCAATCTTCTCCAAGGAAAAATCCTTTATATTTGCATCCTCTTCAATAGCCTCTTTCCTTCTTGCAGTTAATTTTTTTTTCAATTCATCAAGCGATTGATCTTCAATTTTATCTAATCCAATTTCAAAAGTTACCATATACATAATTATGGATTCTTCAATGGTTTCCTTATCCTCATCATTTGAACTTAGATATATTTTAATTGTTTCTTCTAAGAGACCAAATTCTAAAATAATATTAAATAAAGCATGAAATTTCAAGCCTGACTATGTTCCCTTATCGGAGGGCTCTTTTATTTCTTCTTCCCCTTGCCTTTACCTGATTTTTCCCCTTCACTTGAACAATTTTCTCTTCTCTAAAACACAAAACCATTCTTTTCTTTCTATACTTACTCTTCACTTTCAATATATACAATATCAACTTTTGTTCTCTTAGCACTAGTCTCTTCCAAAGTGGCTTGAGAGTTCTTCTTCTTCTGAACCAATTGTGGTCCTTCCTCTTCTATATCTTCTTCATCCTCGCAACTAGTGCATTTTTCTCTAGTGGCCTTTTGTTTTCTTCTCCTCTTAGGAGGCATTTTTTACACAAATGGGCTAGATGTTTCTTTCTTTTTTGATATTTTTGCAAGCATAGTTTTGGAGGACTTTAAAATAGAGGGAGAGGGAGCACAGGTCCTAACTAAGCTTCTTGTTCCTGGAGTACTTTGCACAACCACAAATATAGCTTTATTTTTCTCCAAAAAACCCTTAGGTGGGTTCACTATCTCTTCCAACTAAGTTTGCATCTTCTCCACATTCTTCTCAATGTCCTTCCTCTTCCCAAGATCTACTTCAATTGATCTATCTACATAAGTTCCAAACCTATCCATAGATGGATCTCTTGGTTTGCTTAACATGATCTTTGCAAGACTAGTTATCTCTTCTGTTGTAACCTCATATCCCATCTTCAAGATCCAAATAGTTCTTCACTCAATTGCCTCCATAATGTAGTTATCTCTACTAACCATGAAAGTTATTTCATTCTTATATTTCTCAACAATTTTTGTTGATATCCTTTCTCTTTCTTCCATTTTACCTTGAAAACTCTTGAAGAAACCCCACAACATAGTTTTCTTGGTTTCTAGGTTCCCTAACCTTCTCATGTGATCTCTAATTTGAAATTCAATAGGAATGTTGTCCAACCACACAATATTATTTTTACCAGCAACTTCTCTAAGAAAGTAAAACAAAAAAACATACAATTAGGGTACCATACCAGAAGGGGTACCTAGATTCTTTCGTCTTCTAAAGATTCTCCATCAAATGTTCACTCAAGAGTTCACACAAATTAATATGTAGACCTTCTTTTACCATCTAGTGAGTAGTTCGAATAGTGGTAGATGACATAAATTTCTCTATATTTGTATTAAATATCATATATTCAATCATCATCGATGCATATTTAACCAATGGATCATCAATATCCTTCACCGTTAGGGCACGTTTGTCAAATTTCATAGGTGTGAGATTCATTACCATTTCATTATTCATGTTCTTTATTGTCAAAATGGGTCCATTTGAGCACAACCCTATGAAACCCTAATAGCTTCCATGTTTATCATGTGTGACATATCCAATCACATGAACTTATCATAATTTTTTCTCAGCACATACTTTACTCACTCGTCCTCATATCAAAAATTGGGGAGATTATTCCAAAAATCCAACTTCTTCTCCATCAAACTCTCAAATTTAGGTTTAAGCTCAAAATCATCTCTTGTTAGCTCATTAACCCAATACTATGCCATCTTTCTATGATCATATTCATCCATTTTTATGTGAATGAAAATTCACACATCCTCTATGTGCATCACATCATATGGAACCCTCAAAAAATTGCCTTTAGGGTTTATCTCCATGGACTTATAAGGGTGTTTCTTAAAATTAGGTCTCGGCTCCAAGATATTAATTACTTATGGAGTAAACATCTTGAATCACTTCTAAAACTAGGATTAAGCAAGAAATGATAAATAGATTTGAATTATTTACTGGTAGTATTTCACACAACTCGGGATCACTTCAAATTGCCTCCTCTTTGTTCTTCACTTAAATTTTTTGATTACAAATGACTTAATCATATGTGAAGTCACATATAAACACATTTTTTATGACCTAAAAATGCATTGATTGTAATTGAAAAAGTTAGTTCAAGGTAAGTGCAAGGATCTATGACACAATTTTGGCTCTTAAGATGCCACGTTTTTTCTAAAATTAACAAAATCTGATTTGCACGAGAAAATGAAGATAGTTACGCTCAAAATTTCAAGATGCAGTAAGAACAAGGGTTGAAATGATCTGAGTCTAGTTTCTAAGCTACTATGTTTTTTTGAAATTAATGAAGATTAAGGGTCTAAAAAAAGGGGGGGCCAAAATAGGTCCTGTTTTTATCAAAAAGAACAGCATAGCACCTGAGAGCTCCCCCCTTTTTGATTAACTTTTTTTTAGAATTTCAAAAATCCCAATGGTGTGAAATTAGCTAACAACAAGTAGTTTATCCTCATTCTTTCAGATAATATTTTTAATGAATATATAATATCTTATGAATTTTGAAAGTGGACACATCTTGAAAAGCTAAAATTTGAGCATGCTTCCCCCTAATTGTTTTGAAAACTAATCAAAAAATAAATTCCATCATGTGTAGAATGCAGTCTAGTTTTAAAAAATGTAATTTGTTTCACGTTTCGATGAACAAGTAAAAATCTATCATAAAACTAGCACATGTTGGTTTTTGACAAAAAATGGAGGCATTTACAATAGAAGTTATGGATCAAAACCTTAATTGAATCCAAACGAAAAAAGAATTATATATTTAGATAGCTAAGAGAGAGGCTAACACCATCACAATTTTTTTATAAACTTGCATTGAAAGATGTGCAAACGTGATGGTGATCATAGATGAAAATATGAGGAAATTTGGTAAATCTTGTTAATTTACTCGTCCAAAGCAGGTCATTTAGTGAGCACCAAATTTGGCGCTCACCAAATGGTACATCACATTTGGAAAGCGGAAAATTTGGTGAGTGCCAAATTTGGCATTCACCAAATGTGATGTGTCATTTGGCAAGCGGAAAATTTGGCGGTCGCCAAATGACCTGCTTTGAAGAAAAATATAACTTTCCCCTCTCTTTGATCGCTCACTTTGATAATGTTGAGAGTGCGCAGTTTATGATTGTAGATGGATAGTTGAGGTTTTACCTTTCATATGCTCTTTTCCTCCTTACCATAACTAGATAACTCTCCATCCCTCTGAAGTCTCTCTCTCTTAGGTCTCACTTCCTCCCATGCTACCTAGACTACTCTCTCACTCCAATCCCCTCTCTTAGGTCTCGTTCCCTCCCACCCTACCTAGATAAATATATCACTCCAACCCCCTTTCTCACACTCCCTCTCTCTCCCCTTATGGTATTTTTGTCTCTCTCACTCCATATCCCTCTCTTAAGTCGTTATCTTTATCTCTCTGTCTCTCTCACTCCATATCCCTCTCTTAAGTCGTTATCTTTATCTCTCTGTCTCTCTCTATCAAGTCTCTCCCTTGTACGCCCTCTCTCTCTCTCTCTCTCTCTCTCTCTCTCTCTCTCTCTCTCTCTCTCTCTACTCTCCCTCCCACCCCTCTCTCTCTCCTCTCTCTTGGTCCTCTCTCTCCCTCCTCTCTCTCTCAGTCTCTCCCTCCTACCTCTCTCCCTCTCTGTCTCTCTCTCCTCTCTCTCACTAAATCCTCTATCTCTCTCCACTCCTCTCTCTCTCACTCTCTCTAAATCTCTATCTCTCTCCCACTCTCTCTCTCTCACTCTCTCTCACTAAATCCCTCTATCTCTCTCCCACTCCCTCTCTCTCTCACTCTCTCTCACTAAATCCCTCTATCTCTCTCCCACTCCCTCTCTCTCTCACTCCCTCTATCTCTCCCTCTCCCTATGTCTCTCTCACTCCCTCTATCTCTCTCCCATACCTCTATCTCCCACTGCCTCTCTCTCTCTCCCTCTCTCAGGTAGGAGGGAGAGAGAAGAGAGAGATGGAGAGGGACTGAGAGAGAGAAAGAGGGTTGAGGTTTTGGGGTTGATTGTTGAGTGTTTAAGGGTTGAGGGTATAGGGTTGATGGATTAGGTTTAAGGGTAGAGAGTATTGGGTTGAGGGTATAGGGTAGAGGGTTTAAGGATTTAGGGTTTAAGAGTTTAAGGGGGTTGAGGGTTGAGGGTTGAGGGTTGAGGGTTGAGGGTTTAGGGTTGAATGTTTAAGGGTTTAAGGGTTGAGGTTATAGGGTTTAGGGATTAGGGTAGAGAGGGAGGAATTGGTAGAGGGAGAAGTGAGATAGAGAGAAGAAGAGAAGAGGATGGATGGATAGAGATACATGAGGGTTGAGGATCCAATGTTTATAGTAGAGGGTTGATAATTGAGGGCATAGGGTTGAAGACCTATAGGGTTGATGGTTTAGAGTAGAGAGAGATGGAGAGATTTTAGGGTAGAGGGTAGAGGGTTAAGGATAGATGGTAGAGGGTTTAATGGTTAAGGGTAGAGGGGAGAGAAATAGAGAGACTGAGTGAGAGAGAGACTTGAGAGAGGGAGAGGGGATAGGAGGGAGATACTTGAGAGAGAGAGAGAGGGTTGAGGGCTTAGGGTTGAGGGTGGAGGTTAGAGGGTAGAGGTTAGAGGGTAGAGGGTAGAGGGTAGAGGGTAGAGGGTTTAGGATTTAAGGGTTAAGGGTAGAGGGTAGAGGATTTAGGTTTTAGGGTTTAGGGTATAAGGTCTAGGGTTTAGGGTATAAGGGTTGAGGGTAGAGGGTAGAGGGTAGAGGGTTTAAGGGTTGAGGGATTAAGGGTTAGGGTTGAAGGGTTAGGGTTGAGGGATTAGGGTAGAGATTTTAGTTGGGTTTAAGGTTTGAGGGTTGAAGGGTTGAGGGCTGAGGGATTAGGGTAGAGTGTTTTGTTGGGTTTAAGGGTTTAGGGTTGAGGGTTGATGGATTAGGGTAGTTTGGGGACAACAATGTTTGAAAAGATATGCAATGTAAAGTAATGCTTTGAGTTTTAAAGATATGCAATGTTGTAATCAACGATATGAATATGTTTCATAAAATGATTGGTGTGTTTCATAAAATACAATGTAATTAGTGGTATAGATATGTTTGAAAAAATGCATTACTTAATTTTCTTGTGGTATGGAGGTAGACATGTATAAAAAATGTTGTAGCACAAACATGTTTGATAAGATGCATTGGTAGACCTGTTCAAAAAATGTGGTAGCATAGAATAAGGCAGTGAGCTATTTGAAAGAATGCCTCAAAGAAATATGGTCTCATGCTGATTTCCATCACCATGAGACCACATTTCTTGGAGGAATATTTCCAAACAACTCAGTGCCTTCTTTCATAAAATGCTTTGGTGTGTTTCACAAAATGCAATGTAATCAGCAATATTGATATCTTTCCTAAAATGCATTACTTACTTTTTTTCTCTGTGTGTTTGTGAACATGTAGCATTCAACATCATGCCAAGGAAACAACTAGAGCCTCTAACACTAGAAGAACGTGAAGTTAAAACTGCAAGGATAAGAGAATAAAAAATTCAAGCTCATGAAGTAAAGGAATTGGAGCCCATACAACAAGAAATTCATGTGCAATCTAAGAGAGATATCCAATTGGCAGCACAAAGGGCATGAATGAAAATAATTCATGGAAGGACACAAATGGATCCCGAATTTGGGGACAAATCATCAACCATAGGTGAATTTCAATGCACATCTCCAATTGAATACACACCAGCAACAACATGTGGTTTTCCAAGTACATCAGAAATCACATCTCTAATTGAAGACACACCATCAACAACATTGGGTTTTGAAAGTACATCAGCAAACACATCTCTATTTGAAGGCACTCCACATACGGCATATCAAGTTGGAGGTACAATATCATTTACATGTCAATCTCAAGGTATGTCATCAATTGAACCTCTGATTGAATGTGTGTGATCTATCCCCAATGTTGTTGACATTATTAACGTTGACACAAATTTACATTTGAAAACTCCTCCTAGAGTTTTGCATAGAAAACCTAGATTTTTGATTGATATTGATTCCAATGTTTTGAAATGGATGTCTAATAAGATTCCAAAATGTACATGTCAGAGATATGTAAAGAGGGTATGGAGTTTATTTTTTGAGAAGCTAAGTAAGGGTGGAAGATGTCAACTATTTGTTGAAATGATGAGGCAACTCAAATTTAGGCCGACCATGAACAATGGGGAAACAATGTTTCAATACCCTCCAACACTTTTGACAACTCCCAAACATTCTTCAACGAACCAATCTCTCCAAACAGTCACTTGGCATTTGGTGCTCTTGTCAACTTTGGCAACATAGTCACATGGCTAGTAGCACAAACAAAGGATGGAACAACATGAGAACATACCTTGGGTTATCTTGAGTTATTAAAAACATATCACGGGGTAAAATCACAAACTTATGTCACAATAGGCCAAATAAATAGTTCTGAGCGAACTATTTTCGGCTGAAAAAGTTTCGGTCGAATAGGTTTCGGCCGAAACCATGTGGCGTATACATGGCACACAAGGGTTTGGTCGAAACCAAAAAAATAATTTTTCCCTTCGAAAGTTTGAATTTGGATTTCAAATTGGATTATTTTATGTGTGGGGTTTCTATCAGAAGGGTTTTGGCCAAAACCCTTCCAGTAGAAACCCTTTTGGCCAAAACTGTCTAGTTGGTAGCCAACTTAGCATTTTTCAAAATTTTTTGAAAATTTCAACTTTAACTAAGTATTTCTCTAGTCAGAATGATTTTTTTGCAAAAAAAGAACCCTTTTGTAGAGCTCAAAGTGGGGAATCCAAATATGTAATTTTTTATTATTTTGATTAGTTTTAATATATTTTATTTTTAAAATAATGCAAGTAGGTTGTTAAAATTAAAAAAGAGGTTGATTAGAAATTTAAAAAATAGTAAAACATATTATTTATTTTTTAAAATTATATGGGGTAGAAGAGGAGAGAGTGTTCTTCAAAAGGGTAAATTTTTTTTTTTTGAAAATGATTGAAAATTTTGAAAATAGTTGACGACCGGTGAAAACTGTTGAATTCTAACAAGTTTGACTTAAAAACATAATTACGAGAAAAATATACATCAAAATTTGAAATTTTTTTCATGCACAAGATATTGAAGTTACCTATTTGGAGAGAGAAAAATTAGGGAGAAATGAAGTTTTTTTCAATTTATTTCTTGACGGCCCATGAAGTCACATTTTTCTCAAATTTTCAGCATTCTAAAATCTATCCTTAAATTGATAAAAACATAATGAATTTTTTAAAAAAAAACTTTAAAAAATTAAAGGGATAAAATTCATCAAAATTTATACATTTCATTAGTTTACACCATTTTAAAATTCAAAATGTATAAAGACCACTTTTATGTGGTCGAAGTTCAAAAAATAATTGTTGCTGGCCGATTCATTTATACAATGTGACATAGGTTTGTTCTTTTACCCCACAATGATTCTCAACCCTTTTTGGACTCAAACTTTCATGATATAGTGTTACAAGGCACAAAAAAACATTATGGTTTATTGACACAATGTATAAATGGTGTACTATTACTAATCTGAACTCAAAAACCAAAGATGAAACTTAATCCCTTTTCACTCGTGCACGTGAATATCAAGAAAATAATCCCCATAAAATAATTAAAATGCCTATTATATGATTTTGTCATTAAATAAAAGACCTTTGAATTAAATATCTTATGGTTGTTCTCTTATTATTGTCTTTTCCTTTGTGTATAATTTGATGATCATTTTCATACTTTATGGTGGTTGTCTATTTATTGTCATTAAAAGTGAAGTTGAAACAACAAATTTCAAACAAGAAAACTTAAGTGATGGAAAAACTAACTTATGGTGGTTGTATATTTATTGCCTTGTATTGCTCTCCACATAAATTTATTTGTTAAAGTGAAGTTGAAACAACAAACTTAAGTGATGGAAAAGTGGTAGAGTCATTAAAAGTGTGTGTTTTTGCAATTAGAGTCAAAAGGTCAATGGAATGGACTTCCAAGAGAATGTTTCCAAGACACTTCATTTGAAGCAAGGAGATTTCAAAATTTTCCAAGGATTTACATGTGTGGTAATAAATATTTTTTCAGTAAATTTTAGATTATTTGGGTGAAGCACTAATTTTCGCTCTGAGCTACGTTCAACCGGCAGAATCCCTTCTGAGTCCAAAGTGCAAAATGACTAGAATATTTCACGGGTTGTTACTCAAATACTGTGACACTTAGAAACTTAAAATTTGAGGCTATGGGATTGTGTTGGGCCCCTCTAAAATAACCTCTCTCAATTTTCACTATCTCGGAGGCGTTTTCCCATGGTGGCAACTTTTCACTTAGGAAAAAAGTTGTCAAATGCAAACAATGTAAAGTTGCAAAGTGGTGCAACTTTCGTTCTACAACTTGCGTGACCAAACAAACTATTCCAATGCATCCGGGTGGGTATTTTTACGCTATACATGGTCCTCTTTTTCACTCAAACACATTGAATCACTCTGAGCTACGTTCAACCGACATAATCCCTTATGAATTCAAAGTGCAAAATGGCTGCAATCTTCGACGGGATGTTACTCAGACACCATGATACTTAGAAAATTCTTGTCTGAGACTATGGGATTGCATTGAGCCCCTCTAAAATAACCTCTCTCTTTTTTTTCTATCTTGGAGGCATTTTCCTGTGGTGGAAACTTTTCACTTGGGGAAAAAGTTGTCAAATGCAAGTAGTGTAAAGTTGCAAAAAAGTGCAACTTTCGTTCTGCAACTCAAGTGACCAAATGAATTGTTCCAACAAATCTAGGAGGTTATTTTTATGCTATGCATGGTCCTCTTTCACACCCAAACATGTTGAATCACTCTGAGCTATGTTTAACCGACAAAATCCCTTATGAGTCCAAAGTGCAAAATAGCTACAATCTTTTGGCAGGTTGTTACTCAAACAACGTCATCCTTAGAAACCTCTTGTCTGAGGCTATGAGATTATTTTGGGCCCCTCTACAATAACCTCTCTTATTTTTTTCTATCTAGGAGGTCTTTTCCCGTGGTGGCGACTTTTCACTTGGGGAAAAAGTTGTCAAATGCAAGTAGTGTGAAATTGCAAACTGGTGCAACTTTTGTTCTACAACTCGTGTGACCAAATGAACCATTCCAAAGCATCTGAGTGGGTAAATTTATGCTAGGAATGGTACTTTTTTGCACCCAAACACATTGAATTTCTTCGAGCTACATTCAACCAACAAAATCCCTTAAGAGTCTAAAGTGCAAAATGGTTGCAATCTTTGATAGATTGTTACTCAGATATCGTGATGCTTAAAAACTTCTCATTTGAGGCTATCGAATCATGTTGGGACCCTCTACAATAACCTCTCTTTTTTTTATCTATCTCAGAGGTGTTTTCCTGTGGTGAAAAATTTTCACTTGAGGAAAAAGTTGTCAAATGCAAGTAGTGTAAAATTGCAAAGTGGTGCAACTTTCATTCTGCAACTCAGGAGACCAAATGAATTGGTCCAATGCATCTAGGTGGGTACGTTTATGTTAGGCATGGTCCTCTTTTTCACCCAAACACGCCGAATCACTTTGAGCTATGTTCAACAAACAGAATCCCTTATAAATCCAAAGTGCAAAATGGTTGCAATCTTTGACGGGACATTACTCGGACACCGTGATGCTTAGAAACTTCTTGTCTAAGGATATGGGATCTCTTTGGGCCCCTCTATAATAACCTCTCTCAGTTTTCTCTATCTCAGAGGAATTTTCTTGTGGTGGTGACTTTTAACTTGGGGTAAAAGCTATCAAATGCAAGTAGTGTAAAGTTGCAAAGTGATGCAACTTTCGTTCTGCAATCCGTGTGACCAAGCGAGCTATTCCAAAGCATCCAGGTGGGTAATTTTACACTATGCATGTTCCTCTTTCACCCAAACATGCTAAATCACTCCAAGCTACGTTCAACCGGAAGAATCCCTTAAGAGTGTAAAGTGTAAAATGGTTGCAATCTTCAACAAGTTGTTACTCGAATACCGTGATGCTTAGAAAATTCTCATATGAGCCTATGGGATCATATTGGATCCCTCTACAATAACCTCTCTCATTTTTTTCTATCTTAGAGGCGTTTTCTTATGGTGGCAACTTTTTACTTGGGTAAAAAAATGCAAAGTGGTGCAACTTTCATTCTGCAACTCGTGTGACCATATGAACTGCTCCAACGCATCTAGGTGGATATTTTTACACAAGGCATGGTCCTCTTTCACACTCAAACATGCCGAATCACTCTGAGCCACATTCAACTGACATAATATTTTATGTCTAAAGTGTAAAATGGATGCAATCTTCAATGGGTTGTTACTCAAACACTATGATGCTTAGAAACTTCTCATCTAAGGATATGGGATAGAGTTGGGCCTCTCTACAATAACCTATCTAGGTTTTTTCTATCTCGGATGCATTTTCCTGTGGTGGCAACTTTTCACTTGGGGAAAAGGTTGTCAAATGTATGTAGTGTAAAGTTACAAAGTGGTGCAACTATTGTTATGCAACTCATGTGACCAAACAAACTATTCCAACACATTCAAGTGGGTACATTTATGCTAGGAATAGTCCTCTTTTTCACCCAAACATGTTGAATCACTTTGGGCTATGTTCAACCGACAGAATCCCTTAATAATCCAAAGTACAAAATGGCTGCAATATTCAACAGGCTATTACTCGGATATTGTGATGCTTAGAAACTTCTCGTCTAAGACTATGGGTTTATGTTGGACCCCTATACAATAACCTCTCTTGATTTTTTCTATCTCAGAGACATTTTCCTATGGTGGTGACTTTTCACTTGAGGAAAAACTTATCAAATGCAAGTAGTGTAAAGTTGCAAAGTGGTGCAATGTTCATTCTGCAACTCGTATGACCAAACAAACTATTTCATTGTGTCTAGGTGGGTATGTTTACGCTAGGCATGGTCCTCTTTCACACCCAAACATGCTGAATCACTCTGAGCTATGTTCAACTGACAGAATCCCTTATGATTCCAAAGTGCAAAATTGTAACGCCCCACTGTGGAACCCAGGAAACGTTACGCCAATTACTCAAACAACCGTATAATTTTTATTAAAAAAAACATTTAACATGTGACAACAATTTAAATTAAAAAAATTAGGGTTCCACAACTATGCTACTAAAGAGTAAACATCATAACATCACAAGAACTATTTATAAATCAACTCATGATAATAGTCATGTCCAGATACATTACATCAAGAGTTGCATAACAATAAATGAGATTGTGACAAATCTCAAAACATTACAAGTGTCAATACAAAGAAACCCCATGTAACATCATGAGTGGGAAAAATGAAGAATAAGAACAAGAATAGATGATGACCACGACCACGATCTCATCAACAAACTACTCTGTGAATGATGTGTAATCAAGATCCTGCCAAGAACAAACATGTCATGAACAAAATCACTTGCAAGGGACCCAATGGATGATGAGGCATGTCCCTCCCAACCGTGTGAAACTCGAAATCCCACCCCCCATGCTAGGAGATAGAACAAGTCCTCAATTCAAACTGACTACAAGAAGAACATCACATAATACATGGTCGACATACAAGACTTCACAATGATAAGACAGCAGAAATACTCCCAAAGGCGACTCACATCATAAGTAACTCAACACAAGAGCACTAACAAGTGTACAAGGATAAAGTGTCATCACATAGTCATAATAGGTTACCCTGGAGAATCTTCCTAGGTTACCGACCCTCAACCCGAGTTACCCTGGCAACCTCTTACAATTTCTAGCCCCTAATGAAACCTATGTGGCTTCAAATCACTTCTTGAGAAGACGAAATGTTCAAGTTGCCATTCTAGGCCTTCTCACCCGTTTTAACCTAAACAAGCGTTAAATTCCAAGGCGATGTAAAACATTATCTGAATTAGTTATGAAGACCACCCAACCCCCAGTACATTAATTAAATTTTTCACTTAATTACCAACTTTCGATAGGTTACCCCTGCAACCACTTCCGGGTTCGGCCCCTACCGGAAGCCACTCCTCCTATGGTACAAATTCTCAAAATGACAATCAATAAGGCGTCATGCATGCAACAGAAAACTCCTTTACACAAGGACTTAAAGTCATCAGAGAAAAACAATAACATAAAATATCTCAAGACGAACCTCAAAACATGCATGGCCAAAACTTTCGCAAACACGCACCATCATTACATGGACTTCAAGTTATAGAAAAAAATAATATCACACAAGGTATAAATTGCATGGTTCACGTTTCAAATTTAAAATCAAGACAAAGAACCTCCATAATAACAACCATGTTTCATTTCAATAAATGACAATTCTAACCCTCTGGGAGATGATACACTAACACCAATCTCATTATAAGAAGTAAGAATAACTCCAAGTAGGAACACCATTTAAACATAATTAACAAATCTCATTCAAGTTTTTCCAATTTTATATTTCTAACTCATAACATTTACGTTCATTGAATAAGATGAAAATGAATACTTCCTTAAGATGATGATGATTCTAATTACACAATCTTATAAGAAAGAAACTTAAGCATTTAAAACTCGATTATCAATATTTAAATATATATATATATATAATAATTCATTACAACCATATTAGCTAATTCATGATTCTCTTTTCAACAATGTTTATGTATATAAAATAGCAACCATTTCACAAATTCAAATAGGGAATTGAAATTTAAATACTTGAATACCTACGCACATGTAACACCATTAAGAGAATGTTCAAGAATAAGCAATAACAAGTATTATAATATATATATGTATATTTTAAAAAAAAAAATTAATAATATATTATTTAAGACTTCACATATCTCAAACACTTTCTAATACCAAGGAGTCAAACTTAACATGTCGTCCTTATTTCCATCAACCATTATAAGAATTCAGATGCAATAAAATTTACATATATCTATAAATAACAGTCTGAGATTCTTATTAACCGCACGGTGTTATGAGGAATTATTTTCAATGAAAATATACAAGTCTTATACTCACGGGTTGACTTCCTATTTGCCCAAATTAAGATATCAAGGTTTTTCAAATATAAAAAAATAAACTAAAGAGGCTAGTAATCGAACATCCATAGTATCAATAACTTACTATATCATAACTTATAAAATAACGACTATAGAATCAATGAACGCATTCATGCATGAAAGATTGGTAAAGATCAAACAAAAACATAAGCGGGACTTACCTCGTGTCTACACAAGAAAGATGAGGTCAGAGGATACTTTGCATGCAAACAGCATGATTGAATACTTTATGAGCAAAAAAGATAAGACAAAAGAAAAAGAAAACAAAGAGCTATAGGCAGTCGATGTGCACAGTAAGGAGATGATGAAGATAGAGTAGGATAAAACACAATATCAATGCATGCATATACATTCAAATTTAGTTACACAGTCGTAGCCACACTCCAGGAATACATGTATACAAACAGTTCATAGATAAGGCATTAAACTTAAGTATGCATTGCAGATAGACAATCACTTCCACTGCCATTCACATGTAAACCCACATGCCAATATTGAGATTGAATGGAATCAAAACAAATTCTTCCAAACGTCCATGCATGTGGCACTACTGACTGCATAAACAATCTATGGTGCGGAGATGTGCAATACATTCAAAGAAAAGGATTTATTGAAGGATAGAGACTAAAATTCCAATAAAATCAGAATATCAATATCCAGAACTTGAGATTGAAGAAAAACCTAGCCTTCTAAGTTCAGGCGCTGCATCAAAAAATTGTTATGAAAAAGATCAAGGAGACATATACTTTGAATCATGAAGCATGCAATGAAATGCCAAAAGCTAACGCGGCTGATGGCATCCAAAAAGAGGAATCCAAAATGAATCAAAGTAAGAGGAATATAACATATGATGTCTTTAGTGAACAAGAAGAACCAATAATAGGTTGCTATAGCTAAAGCCACAAAATGAAGCAGACCGGCTAAGTGAAAGAATAAGATGGCGTCGGCCAAGAAATTTCGCTGCAGAGGTGAGGAACAAAATATGAAAAGAGAAATAATACAAGGGCTCAAAACATGCATGGTGATCGACATCACAAAGGGCAAGTTGAAGGTACAAACAATAAGGTTTGGAACTTAAGAATGATAATAAGAAATATTAACCTCAAGGATCATGGGTTCGATACAAAACCAATACGTCTAACCAAAAAGAAACTTCACAGGTAGAGGTTAAGACAATAGAAGAACATAGTGGATTATGCAATATAATTCTAGTTTGACAACAGGTGCATGGCCAAATAGGTTTGCATGCAATAAGAAATTTTTTAACAAGCGAATATTACTCCAGGGAGTTCGTTGTTTAAAAAGTAACACAAGTTACACAATCTAAATTACACAAAACATTTTCAGAGAAGGAGATATATATATATATATGTATATGCAGATTCAAAGATAGATCCGCAACCAGGATATTTTCTCTTTATTTCTCAATAATTCAATCGAAGTTGACATTTAAATTTATGTTTTCATTTGTGTATGCAGGTTTCAAGTCAAGATTTTTGCAGCATAATAGCATCGAAATCCCACAAACCCTTTTGCATGTATCAAAACAAGAATTAGCATAAAATTTACAAGAAGAAAACCTGAAACGCTTTCTAGATTCAAGAAATGGAAAATCAAAATCCTCAAAAGAACAATCCACAGAACTTGCTCAGCACAAATACAGCTTTCAATGGTCAATTTTCAACTTTTCACACAAAACCCCAGAGGAATACAGAAAACAACTTTCCCATGAAACAACAATCCTTCTCTTTGAAAATCCAAATTTTTCTCTTTTTTTTTTTTAAATGAATGATTTTTCCTATCTTATATTCTTTTTCTCAAATTACAAAGTGAACAATACTTTAACTCATCGTTATGCATGCATATCATCCACCAGTTAGCTTTTCAAAAACAATCATCAAGAAAGATATTTTGCAACTAAATCACAATGACTGATTAATTTTTGAAAACATCAACTTGCACAATTAAATCAATTTACAAATAATTAACCTTTTGCAAATAAGATATTTTAGTAATTCACTATAATTCCACAATAAACTAAAAATAACTTTTCCAAATTTAAACATTTCTAATAATCATTAAATAATCTAAACATATCATGATGCAACAACCATGAACGCACGACAATGAACAACAACATAAGATAAGGGTGACAAAAGATACTTGTTATTTTTAGAACAATGGTTCATGACAGAGGATAAGTCTATCTCCCTTCAACGATTCCATTGGGCCATGGAACGCTCGGACCTGATAAGTAGGTGGAGTCGATGCCTGTACCTGAAAACTACATCACACTACTTGGTCAAATAAACAACATATATATATAAGAAAACACACCGTGAAGAAGAATAGTGGTGTAGAAGGGTACTCACAAATGAGTACTGATAAACTGTCTCTTCACCGAACTGACATAAAACATAGCATCTAACATAAACCACATCATAGTATCATCATGTATATAACATAGCATCATAGATCATCATAATAATGTCATCTCATGAAAATAAACATCACATCATAAAGTATAGTGTATCATCAACTGATTTTCACAACTGGTCATGTAAACCATGACATAAAGCATCAAAGCAACATAATCTCAAACATCTAACTGCTAACAGTAATTCAAAACAGCTAAAATAGAAATGTCATCAGGAGGGTCACTACAAAAATGGCTACAATCTTCGACAAGTTGTTACTCAAATATTGTGATTCTTAGAAACTTCTCATCTAATATATCTAGATTGCATTGGGCCCCTCTACAATAATCTCTCTCGATTTTCGCAAACTTGGAGGTGTTTCCTCGTGGTTGTGACTTTTCACTTGGGGAAAAAATTGTGAAATACAAATAGTGTAAAGTTACAAAGTGGTGCAACTTTCATTCTGCAACTTGGGTGACCAAATGAACTATCTAACACATCTATGTGGGTACATTTATGTTAGGCATGGTCCTCTTTCACACCCAAACACACCAAATCGCTCTGAGCTACGTTCAACCGACAAAATCATTTATGAGTCCAAAGTGCAAAATGGTTGCAATCTTTGACAGGTTGTTACTCACACATTGTGATACTTAGAAACTTCTTGTCTAATGCTATGGGATTTTTTTGGGGCCCTCTACAATAACCTCTCTCGATTTTCGTTGTCTCAAAGGCGTTTTCTCGTGGTGGCGACTTTTAACTTGGGGAAAAAATTGTTAAATAGAAGCAGTGTCAAGTTGCAAAGTGGTGCAACTTTCGTTCTACAACTCAGGTGACCAAAGGAATTGTTCCAAAATATCTGGGTGGGTACGTTTATGCTATGCATGGTCCTCTTTCATACCAAAACATGTCGAATCACTTTGAGCTACGTTCAACTGACATAATCCCTTTTGAGTTGAAAGTGCAAAATGGTTGCAATCTTTGATGAGCTATTACTTAGACACTGTGACACTTAAAAACTTCTCATCTAAGGATATGGGATCATGCTGGGCCTCTCTAAAATAACCTCTCTCTTTTTTTTCTATCTTGGAGTCATTTTCCCATGGTGGCGACTTTTTATAGGGAAAAAATTTTCAAATACAAGCAATGTAAAGTTGCAAAGTGGTGCAACTTTCATTCTATAGTTCATATGACCAAATGAATTGTTCCAATGCATCAAAGTGGGTAAATTTATGCTAGGAATGGTTCTTTTGTGTACCCAAACACATTTAATCTCTCCAAGCTACGTTCAACCAACAGAATCCCTTATGAATCCAAAGTGCAAAATGGTTACAATCTTTGACGGGTTGTTGTTGAGATACCGTGATGCTTAGAAACTTCTCATCTACACCTATGGGATCACGTTGGGCCCCTACAATAACCTCTCTTGTTTTTTGCTATCTGGGAGGCATTTTCCCATGGTGGTGACTTTTCACTTGGGGAAAAAGTTGTCAAATGCAAGCAGTGTAAACTTGCAAAACGGTGAAACTTTCATTGTACAACTCATGTGACCAAACAAACTATTCAAACACATCTGGATGGGTATGTTTACACTAGGCATGGTCCTCTTTCACACCCAAACATGTTGAATCGCTCTGAGCTACGTTCAACCAGTTGAATCCCTTAAGAGTCTAAACTGTAGTTGTTGTCATCGAATAGTGCACCCTTGCTGAGATGCAAAACTCAACCTACTAGTGAAACATTGGATCTAGATATTTAATATCATTGATGTATGTTTTTTCATGCTCTAGAGTTATAAAACATGATTTGGTGTTAGTTATAGGATCATGTTTCCTAATGACTTGCCATGCTATTTCAAGCATAAAAAATGGGAGGTTTTTTAACTTATTTAAATGATGAATATGGGAGAAATGTGATAACTACACATGGGTAATGCATCTGGAAATCAAGCTTATATTGTTGTTCATACACATCTAATATCTTCATAATATCATTAAAACTAACATGTGCATTGATTTCATTTAATGAGATGTCAATTGTTGTGGTATTAGTAGATACAAATAAATTTTGTTGGTTGGATAAAAAGCTATCATGTGCTTTGATGGACATTCATACAAGTTCATAGAGGTATATATAAATGCCTGTGAGGTTTAAAATATCCACTTGTTCTATAGGTGCAAATTCAATGATTGTTAAGCTTTAGAATCAGAACCATTAGTTGTTGGATGCCAACCTCAACCATGAATTAAAATCAATACATTTTTCTATGATATTTTTTTATGGGAAGGAGCTCTTACAGTTCATTTGAAACCTTTTGGTGTTAAAATCCTTGCCACTAGACAATAATAGAACTCAAGAAGCATGAAGCATACACACAAATATATGAAGTATACACATGAATCATGAAGAATACACGTGGACAAGTGAATTATACATTGGAAGCATGAAGCATAGACATGAATAAACACAATATACTTGAAGTATACACGTGAATAAGTGAAGCATACATGTGAATAAGTGAAGCACAAGTAATTGAAGCATTGCAAAGGATACAAACCACTAGGAATGGAGCTTATTTACACAATACACATTAGATGGAGCTTATTGAGCAATCAAAAGTAATTATTTAAGCATTAAATGTAAAAAATCCCATGCCAACAACATTCAAGCATACAATTTAGACAATACGTATGATAACATCATTCAAGAAAAGCAATAGAAAAATAATATTTTCTTTAATCAAAAAGTTGTAAGGTTATACAATGATATATATTGATAAAATTATATACAATATATCTAAAAAATATTCATATGGACATAAAATTTCATACATATATCGATAGTAAAAAACATATGTTCCAAAATGCCACATAGGCATACAACAAATGACCCTAATACAGTCATTTCCCTCTAGGGAAGGAAAAATATCCCATGCTGCCTTTGAAATTCACCTAGATGGAGTGCCTATTGGTTCTCTTGTCTTTCGAACACACTCACTAGACCTCCTCTCTAGACTCATCTAGAGTTGCACCTACTGCAATAAAAAGTATAGATGTTAATACATAGAAATTGAATTATGGAATGACATATAACAAAATATAGTCACTCACAGCATAAAAATAGCCATCATGCACATTTACAACATTACCACGTCCACAATCTAGAGTGACACCCACCTATAGAAACCATCAACATAGAAATTAAACTACATGTACAAGTATCATGAAATTTTTCAATAATAGACCATAAAAGAGAAAATATAATGTCAAATCGACTAATCTATTGCATACCTCTCTCAAAGGATTAGAACTAGTTATTGTTGCAACAACTCCATGGTCCATCATGCCACCAATATCACCAGGTTTGTCTGATTTCAAAAATTGAAAATGAAACAACATATCTAACAGTCATATAAAGAATTTCAGGTAGTCCCTCTATAATTGTCATAAATTAACAAAAATGAAAATGAAAAGAGAAACAATATGACTATCATAAATGAGTAGGAATTAAAAGTGTAAAAGTGCAACAACTTCATAGATAAAAATGCAAAAAATTCATGCATCATGAGTGCAACAACTTTTGAGGGAAGCTAATCAAGAATGGTGATACTGATAACAAAATTCAATACAAGGTAAAGGTCAATGACAGTTGAAAGAAATTGAAACACAATGTTAAGAAAACTTTGGGAAGTGATGGTAATATTTGCAATAGTACAATCCCTATTGGTGGTAGTGACCTTGCATGAAAGAGTAAATGGTTGGCCCTAGTTGAGAGTACAGTATAGTGCTTATAGATCACAAAATAGTGAAATTACTAAGTCCACTAGGATAGTCCAAACTCTTACAAATGCCCAAGTTAAGAGCTCATTGAGATTCAAATTGCATATGCTAATGAAGTAATGTCAATGAGGGCATGTTGTCAACATAGTGATAATGCCACAATGAATTTCACATGAATGAAGTGAGAATTACTATGTTACTAGTAGCTTTCAAAGGGATAATGGAACATATGATGAATTAGGACATGTCTAGGGTTTTAATATAGTACGTGAAGTTGGTTGCTGAGGTGTACAGAAGTAATGGAGAAGAAAAATTTTGTCAATAATGAGTGGAAGGAAAGATTTTTTGTAACGATACATGTGTATAGGATAAAACTTGGATGGAGGTGCTATAGCATAGAAAGGATAAATAGACAAGACCAAGAGGGGATAATGGAACATATGGTGAAATAATAGAGGGTACAATGGGATGGGATTATAATGCAATAATGGAACATAGAATGGACTAGTAGAGATTAGTGGGATGGTCCAAGAGTGGATCATAGAACATAGGGTGAACTATTAGAGGTTAATGGGATGGGATTAGTTGGGAATAAAGGAATATAGGATGAATTAGGGGAAGATAATGGGAGAAGACCAAGAGGGATACTGGAACATACGGTAAAATAAGAGAGGGTAATGGATGGGAATAGAAGGGGTTAATGGAATGTAGGATGGACTAGAATAGATTAATGGGATGGGATAGGATGGGATAACAAAATATAGCATGAACTATTAGAGGTTAATGGGATGGTATTAGGAGGGAATAAAGGTACATAGGGTGAATTAGGGGAAGATAATGGGACAAGACCAAGAGGGGATAATGGAACATATGGTGAAATAAGAGAGGGTAATGAGATGGAATAGAAGGGGTTAATGGAACATAGGATGGACTAGTATAGATTAATGGGATGGGATAACAAAATATAGGGTGAATAATTAGAGGTTAATAGGATGGGATTAGTAGGGAATAATGGAACATAGGGTGAATTAGGAGGTGTCTAGGGTTTGAATATAGTACATGAAGTGGAAACTTGAGCTATGTAGTAATAATAGAGAAGAGTTATAGGATAAATGCGGATAAAGATGGTATAACATAGAATGGGTAAAGGAACATAGGGTGAAATAATAAAGGGTACAATAAGATGGGAGTAGAAGGGAATAAGGAAACATAGGATGGACTCATAGATATTAGTGGGATGGGCTAGGAGGGGATCATGGAAAATAGGGTGAACTATTAAATGTTAATGAGATGGGATTAGGAAGGAATAAAGGAAAAAAAGTGAATTAGGAGAAGATGGTATGACACAATAAAGAGGAGATGATTGAACATAGAATGGACTAAAAGAGATTAATTGGATGAGCTGGGATGGGATAATAAAACATTTGTAAGGTGAACTACACTAGAGGTTAATGGGAAGTAATTAGGATAGAATATTAGACCATATAGTGAATTAGGCAGTGTCTAAGGTTTGAATATATGACATGAAGTGGGAACTTAAGGTGTGTAGTAATAATGTATAAGATATTTGGTCAATAATGAGAAGAAGGAAAGGTTTCTTGTAACAATATGTGTATAAGATGAAATATGGAGGAAGGTGGTATAATATAAGGTGTTAAAGATTGGGACATGTGATATAAAATGGTTAAAATATGCGTGATGAAAGTAATGGAAGAATGAGATGGATTTTGAATGGTAAATATAATTAATATCTCACAAGACCAACCAATGTTTGTGTTTCTCATCAATTTTTTAGATTTGTATACGCAAAATTATGAAAACTAGCTAACATTGTTTTACAACACTGTTAATGAATAAAGGTTACTTGAGTGAAATTTGTTTGAGGATATGAATTATGAGGTGTGAAGCTCAAAGGTCCACCAAGAAACTATTTGAAATCCAAAGCATGTTATGAGACAAACATTCAAATATAGCATCCAATTGTTCAAATGCAATAATAATATCTTTAATACTAGTTGCATACATGTGGACTCAACGTCGAGAATGAATAAGGGTTTTTCAGGAATGGGGCATGTCTCATGAACTCTTCGACCCTAAAATTTCATCATATTAATTCTACTAATTTAGTTATTCTTAAATTTTAAAATATAATTTAATAAATAAAATTAAATGAACTTGTTGAATTTTACTTGAGTATCGATGCCATATGTATTATTCAACAATTATTTTGTCATAGCCATTGCCTCTACAACTGATGTAGTATATGTAGTTGCATCCCAAGCACTCTAGTAATCATACGTGCAAATAGCATGGCAAGTTCCATAATGGTGGGGTGGATCTTAGGGCCTACACGTCTCCTCCACATCAGACTCTACTAGAGGCCTTGCACATTGTATAATGGTCTAGTTGAGTGAGCTAATCGAGTCCAACATGTCCACCTCTACACTTTCCTTAAAAATGGAAGGAACAACGTCATGCTCCACCATGGGTTTGGCCAAGGGTCTCAGTGCTAACTGTGGATTACATCGTGCACCAGGTCTATCATGTGTGGAGCCCCCACCTCTACCCTGAAAGTCTAAGATGTCAAAATAATTTGGCATCTTATTGAGGAAAAACTCACAATAGAGTTTCCTCAAAAAGTATTGTTGTACCTCATGGTTATTGCATAGAGGTTGGTGAAATACCATCCACCACCACTCCCCAAATTTATTTTTAATTAACTCATGGTGGCACCAGTGGATGGGGAACCTCCTGCATGCATTAGACAAAGGTGTGTTGGTTCTTGAGTCTATAAATAGGGCACACAAGTTGGCTTTGCTAATTTTTTGTTTTTTCACATCTACGTATGACAAAACACTAGCATAAAATTGTCTCAACTCATGCCTCTTATTTGACCAAAAACTTATTTTCTTGCTCATTTCTCCTACATGAGATATAATTGACTTCAATGGTTTGACAGTCCCTCTCCTATAAGGGTGGGTTTCGGTATGCTCAGTTAATCTTCCAATTAATTGTTCAATGTCTCTTTTATTGTTTTCAATTTGATTTAGGATATTTTCTTGTGTTCCTTTAGGATGCCTATGAATTGATGGGGGATTTTAGGTTGTTCCTGTATAGCAGGCTCTTTTTGAGGGGGTGATTGTGAATTCTCAATGTTTGGAGGTGGAGATTCATTCCCTGAGAATTAGAACAAATTTTTATTAAAAAAAACCTATTTCAATCTACATTCTAAATCAAATTTGAAATAAAAACCATAAAAATGCATACCTCTTCATAATCTTTGACCTCTTTGACGTGTTGGCAGCATCCTCATGAAGAATTGTAAGCTAAGAGTGCAAAAAATGGAAGAGATTTGGCGAGCGTGAGTTGCAGAGCTGAAAACCTCCAAGCCATGCCGCGGGTGAACATAAAATAAGGTTAGAAATGTATTTTTTTGTTTTAATAGAACTTTTCTATTTGGTGCATGCCAAATGAGCAAGTCATTTGGCGCATGCCAAATGAGCAAGTCAATTGGCGCATGCCAAATGAGCAAGTCAATTGGCGCATGCCAAATGAGCAAGTCAATTGGCGCATGCCAAATCACATATCCATGCACTTACCCATCAAAATGTTTTCAAAACTTCTATGTCTTATCATAGACACCTTCAATCACTCTACAAATCTTTGCAACAAGAAATTTTATACTAGAAATACTATCAACAAATCAACCATGTTGATCTACACATGTACTAGTGTGCTGAAGGAATTAGCACCACATCTTTGGTGGGGGCTAATATATCTTCATCTAAAACTCCCCCTGAGCCAAAGATCTTCATCTATTTTTCAAAGGATACATTTGCATCAGGGGCTAGCATAGATTCACTTTTCATTTCACTTTATTCTTTCTTTTTCCAGATCTTGTTTGTTTCCTTCTTCATCTCAACTAGATCAATATTCTTCTCTACTAAATTAGTCATCTTTTTTGTGAAACATTGGGTTTCACATTCTTACGTCTACAAAACTTAGTAGTATCTTGGTTTATTGCATTTATGACGTATGCCACCCTTTTGAACAAGCTTACTTCTTTCCATTTTAGATCTACATTCAAGAGAATTGTGCCCAAATCCATTGCATGTATAATAGTAACCATTGAAAGATTGGAACATCATACCATTATTGTAACTACTCATCATCTAACTTCTGCATTCACTAGCTTTATGACCAAATCTATTACATGTAAAATACTAACCGAGAAAGGATTGACCATTCTGATTCATTCTTCTTCTACATTCTACAACTCTATATCAAAACTTATTGCAAAGTAACAATAACCATTAAAATATGAATACCTTTGTGCAACAGGTTGTATGATAGGATTTCTTTAGAAATATTTCTTTTGGTTCTAGGTCTGTTTGACATTTCTCTTCTTATCATTCTTCTTTTTAGCATTGTTTGAAATTTGATTATCAAGTTTGAAATTTCTCCTTTTTCAAACCCTAAACCTTCTTTGTCCTTAGAATACTTTTGACTTGCAATCATTTCATCAAGTAGGGTGAAGCTCTTCTTGAATTTGTCATCTTGAATTTTTTATTTCTCTAGATCTAATCTCTAGGTCACAATCTCTTGTTCAATATTTGAACGTTCTATAGATTTATCTTTCAATTTGGCATTTAGGCAGTCTTCAACTCTTTTTCCTTCTTCAACTTGCACTTTCATATTAGTGATTGTTTCATTTTATTTCTTGAGTTTCTCATTTGTTTTCTTGAATCTTTATGTAGCTTTATTGAGTTTCTCTCTCAACTTATTGATACACTCATCTACATCCTTAAGATTCTCTTTCAGATCTTTGCTCTCAGATTCTACTTTATCTAGATCATCAAGAGCTGATTTGAGTTCTCCTTCCATATAAACCTCACAATCTTCTTCAATAAACCCTTCAGGGATAATCTCTTCTAGGGGGATATGATACTTCCTTGTAACCATGTGTTCAACCTCCAAGATCTACCTCAAAGATCAAGCCAATTGAAGGAACCAAGCTCTAGTACAAATTGTTGAACACCCAAAATACTAAGAGGGGGGTAAATTAGTATTTAATGAAACTCATTCACTTTATGATTTAAAAATTCATTCAATGCATCACATCAAAGAATACAAGAACATAAGAGCACCATATTTATGTGGAAAACCTTTGAAAGGGAAAAACCATGGTGAGGATTAACTCAAAATATATTATAAATAGTTACAATGTTTGATATAGAATGGTGGACTCACTGTCTAAGGATTCATTGTCCAATAAAAAAGAATGGCTCACTATTTGTGGCTCACTACCAAGGGCTCACTACCCAGAATAGACAAAGATAGAAGAAAGGGTGGCTCACTACCAATGATGAACTACAACAATGCATCTGGCATATCTCAAGATACGGTTTGACTGAAGCTCAGATAACTTACTTAAAACACTTCATACTTACCACAACTACAATTAACACTTCTTTCTACACCATATATGACACATACATTCTATTCCCTCATACGAAATTTCCACACAAGGAATTAACCTTTTATATATACTACAACCAACAAAAATATCAATTAGGTCGGCCTAATTAGATGTACCGTGCATCCTCATAACTTGTCAGCCCAAAACATTAACACATACACCTTACAAAAAGAACCAACGTGTGTACACCATCAAAATAGGCTGACATGACCTATAATCATTCTCATGATTCTGCTTCATACACAATTTAACTCCACATGACCCCAAAATATTTAGGTTGAAACTATATAACGAAACTGGTGAAGTAACAATGAATGAACCAATTGTTCAATCATAACTCGACATGTGGATGACCAAATCACTTGCCACTTGGAGCATACACACTATTTACATCTTCAAACACTTCCTCAAAACCACATAGCAAAATATTCATTCATGGTGGAATGCAAAGCATTCCAACATACACTATGTCATTTCTAGAGTTGATACAATGTCAATATTATCTTCGACTGCAAAAGACATACAAGTTTAAATCTTTGGATTTAGACACCTTCAACATGCACCAACATTACCTCAAAACCATGTGACCAAATTCATCATAGCGGAGTAATGCAAACCATAAAACTAGTTCACTAAACACTAAAAACTTTACACATGGACTTAGTTAAATTTGTAAAACATTTGGTCTTCTTCGGACCAACACTACTGTATCTCCATAAAGGGTTGTCATCAATGACAACACCATACACTATCATGCTCATCAATCTTCAAAAATCTCTCCACACCATACATAAACCATCTATAAATCATCATGCTCATTTTGCCAACAACCCAAGTCTTCAACAATATGTCGCTAGATTAAACAATTAATAATAAGTGCTAAATAATGGAATGAAATAAACTTAGACAAATCTAGATTTTTTCTCAAAGTAATTAAGTATTATCTAATTTTGAAATATTTGCATACAAATTTAAAACATAAATAAATGCAAATAAAAAAATAAAGTTATCATACATTGAGAAAAGAAAAATCAAACAGAAATAGTTCTATGTTCCCATCTAGTTGGAAAATCAATATTTATCTGGCGTTTACATGATAAATGAGATTTTGGAGGATTTTACTATTAAATGGCAGTCGGTTTACCATTAAATGGTAACTAAAACTTGTTTTCCGATGACTCAACAGTAGTTTGTAGGCGTGATTGAATCTCAATTTAGGATTCATATTTTTATATGAAGGGTACATATTTTTGTTTCAATTCAGTTTAGGGTTATTTTTTTGTGTAGGGTGATTTTTTAGTTTTGATTGAATGTAGGGTTTATATATTTTGCATAAGGATTCAAACTAAATATAAAAAAACTAATTTAAAAAATACACAAAACAAATCTAAATACAAATTAAAAAATACCAAAAAATGAAGAAAAAAAGAAAATTGAACTAACTTGGATTGTTTGATTGTCAGAAATCATTCTCTTAGACTTGGGATATCATTCTCCTTGTACTTTGAGTGTTGGTGAAAATGAGCTCATAGGCCATTTTAAAAAAATTAAATACTTTTACGAAATGGGATCCTGTTTATTACAAAATAGAATCCCATTTCATGGTAAATGAGATCATGTTTTATGATAAACAAGATCTTGTTTCATGATGCTTGGCTCAGGATCCCACTATTAAATGGTATCTCGTTTTAAATTTAAGCACAGGATCTCAAAGCATAACAGGATCTATTTTTCTAAATAATGAGATCTTATTTTATTTTACCTAATTTCAAGATTTTGGTGGTCTAAAACTTCCACAAGAAGTGGACTCGTCTTCTTTCTTTTACCCTCTAACAAGGTTTCACGAAATCCTCTAATTTTAAATAGATAAGGTAGGATAAAGTAATGAGGAAATGGAAAAGAAAGCATCAGAGGTTTGTATGTATTTCAAAACCTTTATCAGCTTCCAACAAGGTCTTGAGAACCCATCTGATTGTTGACAAGAAAATGAAAGCCACTCCAAACTCCAACTCGAAATGCTAATTTTCCTAGTACGAAATTATTTCTTCTACCTACCACTTTGCAACAACATTAACATGGCTACAATAATACCAACCATCAAATCTAATGCGAACCCAAAAAAATACCTCATTTATTGCTACAAACCATATTTTTTGACACACCATTACCTTGGCTATTATTTTCAACAAATTACTTAGGTGGTATTTGATCTACTAGCAATCCATCGATATAGAGGATGTCCCTTCATGCCTCATTTTATCATATTATATTGATGTATGTACACCTATCTACAAATCATTAGATTAAAGTGGTAGTTAGGGTTTCTCTACAACCTACCGTGGATTTCTAACAACTTGTGCACCTCCCTTAAGGAGAATAAAAACTCTGCAACTCTAATTTTTAAGGGTATCCTTCTTAGTTCAAAGAATATATCTTCTCTTGTAACTCTAATATTGCAACCAACCCAATACATTTGAATAAATAAATAAAAATCTTATTTTCACCTCCTTTGACTTTCAGCATGTTGTGTAATTCCCTTTTTACCTTCATATTTGAATGTTTTTATTATTTTTGGATATGTATGATGTGTATATAAATGATTTGCAAGAATTATTTATGGATTTCCTTCTCTCCTAGTACCTATTAAATCCCTTACCTCCATATCTATCTATACAAGCTAGTGAAAATAGGGATATATGTGAGTTTAGGTAGTTTTTGTTGGTTCCTTGTATTATTTTGAGCAAGAAGTAAACTTAATTAAGTCTTGGTGCATCAACACCTTTCTATTTTTTGCATTCTTCATCTTCCATTATTGTTCTAAATCATTAGAGTAGGATCGGTCTTTATTTTTAATAAGTTAAGTTAGATCAACACATTACATCTAGGCTTAGAAAGGAACTATTCGTATTTGGAGGTTTGATCTTAAGTTAGCAAGGTCCCACACTGGAGAGATCATTCCCCTTGTTGTTCTTAAATATTGAGCCAAGTTCATAAGGGTGCAATTTCAAGTGATAACAAAACCTTTTCACTAAGAAAAAAATAGGTATTCTATAAGAACAAACTCATTGTTGGCATGGCCAAACCATTCAATTTGAGACATGAATATCATTTTTTTTAGGCTGCAAGAATCGGTCAGGTATACATCCCCCTATAAACTGTAGTGTGCCTAGTAAAAAAAATTCATGTGACCAGTGGCACTGGTGCAACATGCCCTTCAGTACCATGGGTTTGGGAGGAGACTAGACCTCATGACCTCTTGTCTACAACATGATGCTTTAGCCAATCGAGTTAGGCCACCTGCCCAATTTTAGACATGAATATCCGTCACCCTCCTTATTAATAAATTTTGATATTTTAAATATAAAACTTAATATAAATCTTAGTCAAACTTTGACACTTTTTTATCTTATGTATCTTAAGATACTTTTTCAAAACATTGTATCCCAAAAGGAGTGGGATGCTTCGATGATATAATGGGTCCTCCGCTAAAATTCAATAGCCCATCTTGATGTGGTTGCACCCTTAGTTTGGTCCCATGAGGCATAGAAAGAAAAATATGGTACTTGTCACCCTTACATTGAGGGAAAAAGAGGTATTATGTAATAATGAGTTCATTGTCGACATAATCAAACCATTTAGAGTTAATAGAGATTAATATATTTTTTATATTTATACCTTAAATACACATATAGACATGAATGAAACATTTGTAGATCCCACAAATTCTAATAAATGTTCTATCAAAGTTTTGATTTTTTCTTCTCTTAGGTCTTAAGATACTTTGTTGGATAATTATGTTGGAAGGACTAGAATAATTTAATGATAAAATAAGGCTTACACTACAATTCATGGGCCTACCTTGATATGTTTGCACCATCAGTTCAATCCCACAAGGCATAGAAAGAAAATTAGCAATCTTGGCACCCTTGCACTAAACAAAAAAAAACATTTTGCAATAATGCATTCATTTTTAGCATGCTTGAACCTTTTATATTTGAGGTAAAATAGGATAGATTATTGCAGTTTTACTCAAAATTCACTTGTAGGCTTGAAAAAAATCATCTTTCCTTTCTTTCTTGAAGCAAAAGTTTTGAAGTTGCAATTATTGTTCATATGGATCCATATAATATATTATAAATTGATTCTATGAGTCAACAATCATAATTTCAATATTTACTTGAGTATTTTTATTGGAAATGCATTCATGTATGTGCTCTGAACTTTGTTTGAAAGAAAAATATATTTTTTAAATTTCAAAGTTGGTGTTTTATGATTTATAGGGTTGGGCCTTATTGCTTATTGAATTTGTGATTCAACATGTTATATGGTAGTTCTATAAGGCTTCCCTATGATTTTGAAACCTTTTTTATAATTTATATATCATTCTTGTGTGAATTGAAGTTTTAGAAAACATATGGGAATATATATGACCTCTAAACATGTTAACGGTGATTTTTGACCATGCAAAACTCATAATTGTTATGTATCGATTTGCAAGGTCAAGGAAACATACTAAATCTAGATATTTGAATTTTATCATAATTTTCTTTATGTTTAATTTTTTTGGTAGTATCTAGTTAGTTTTAGTAGCATATAGGTGATTGTGGTCTCCTCCTTCCCATCATTGTACCATTTTGGGCATGAAATTTTTTATTCAAAATTTTGGGGTTGTTTCCTTTATTTGTATCTTCTTGTTTCCATTATCAACCTCTATGTTTTATTTGTGTGAATGTTAGGCAAATTTTTGTGTAAAACTTGGAAGTCTGATTACCACCTCAATATGCATGTTGGGTCAAAAAAATTACGCCATTGTAAATCTATGGAGTCACTTTATCTATTTGTGGGGCATCATAAAAAATTAAAGGATCTATCCATGGTACTTGGAATGAATCTCAATTTGGCCATTCTTTCATTTCTAATTATTATGGATAGTAGTAAATGAATTAATTAGATTAAAACTAACTAAATGGATATTTTATTCTAATTTATGATGTTAGAAAGTGGACATTGTCTCATTTATTTACATCCATGCTTATAAAATTAAAAATTAATCAAATCCATTTCTTAATTCATGTCCATCCTTATTATGCATGAACTAAATAATTGGTAAATCTATGAATCATATTTCCTCAGTTGTTATAGTTTCTTGTTTTGTGTGAGGTGGTGGATATGAGTACCAATACACTTAAGCAAGGGTGAATCCATATCTTTTATTTTTTCATTTATTTGGGCTAGCATCACTATCCTAATGGATAATCTCATTCTAAGTTGTCTCACTTGAGTTGTGTCTCCAATTAGTGTGTATATGAACTTGTGTGTGTTATACTGATGTTCATTCTATCTGAACATGGATTGAGGTGGAAACACCTCTCTACTTGTGTATATCTACTCATATCTTACATATGAGTAGAAGTGTTCATGTGTAGTATTATCATGAGTAATGATAATACAAGTGTGTAAATATGTATTGTTACACTATTTTGTTACAATTGTTGATGCAAAAAAATGTTGACCGTGTTTTCACTTATCTTATCCTTAGAAACTTTTGGACATTACAAGCAAGGTCCTCAAATTTATATTACAAACCTTGAAAAGGTTTGAGGTGATTGGGATGAGCTTGGAAGCCCTCAATAACATGGATTTGAAAATAAATAACAAAAAATCTAAAAATAAACACAAAAATAAATTAATTAATCTAAACACATAAAAATATAATCTAAATGCTAGAAAACTAACAATCTAATTATTTAATTGAAATAAATGGATAGTTATCTAACCATGCACCATGTTTCCACAAATTTAGAGATGATTCAATTGAGATAGAAAAAATGATGAAGAACATCCTTAGAAGAACTCTACAATATCATTTTTCACCTATAAGCTAGTCACTTCTCTAATATAAGTACATGAAGAACCTATAAAGAGAAGGGAGAGATAAGATTAATAAATGTTTGTATGAGCTTGTAGGGAAAATGATGAAGCACAAATGTCACTTCAATGGTGTAAAAATAATAAAGCTAGAGCTTCAAGGAAAAATAGCGTCAACATGGGAGAGGAGTTAGCAAATGAAATGAAAGTGGGGAGTTGAAGAGGTTTATGGTTTGAATAAGGAGATGTTTCAAGAATAATTGAGCAATTTCGATGTTACAAGGAAATTTAGGATGTTAAGGGATATGAATCTCTTGTATTAGGCCCAAAACTACTAGTTTTAGTAAATGATCAATTTCTAAACTATCATTTTAGTCACAAGATCATTGTACTAGAAAAAACATTGTTGGGTGGTCAGACAATTTTTTTTTGGTAGTTTTATACTTTTCGTGTCTAATTTACAACATAGATGGAAAAACAATGGACTGAGAACATAAAAACATCATAAATGAAGTATATCAATAGTGTAATTGTTTTATGAAAGAAAATTATTTATAGATGTATTTAAGATATTTTTAATCTATAATTTTAATTACTTACTCATCTTAAATATATAATTATATTGAAATTGTCAACATTTTATGAAAGCAAATTATTTCAATAATTTTATTGATCTTTTTGAAAAAAATAAAAAATAAAAAATAAATCATTATTACAAAAGAGAATTAGTAATTTAAACTACTCTAGTTACACATATAACTAAATAAATAACATTAATTTATTTTAGTTTAGATTAATCTATGGTAAATTGAATTGGAAAATTTTGAGCAAGTAATAGCAGATTTTATTTGTTTATTTATAATGCATTAAAATGATATTAAAAAAATTGTGTTTAAGGAAGAAAGACAATGTGAACAAAAATAGATGATCAGAGAACCCCACTTATGTTGTTTGACATCGATAACGGGCCTCGCTATTATTCTAACAACACTGAAAATATTGCAACACAAAATCATATTCTTTTTTGGAGTGTTGCCCATGGCCATCAAACTAGTTTTCACCATGCTTTTCATTGCCTTCCCCACCACATTCCATGGAGTTGGGTTTCCCCTCTCAAATTGAAGTTATATTTGGCTCAATCGTTGGATATTGAATTATTTCAAATGGGATCATTTTGTTTCTCCTCTCAAAATTTAATTGACATCTACGAGGTCAAATAAGCTTATGGGATGCACAGATAGTACAAGAGTCACCCATAGAAAGGCTCTAAATAATTTTTAAACTTCATTCGAGATCAGTCCTTCTACAGTGTATTTTGATGATGAAGTTTGTAGTTTTATCTAACCTTGACTCTTCAAATAGGGTATTTGAATTCAGATGCAAAAATACTATAAGACATGTACGAAAGAATGTGAACGACATATCCTTGTTGAACTAGTAAATAAGAAATAACTAGGGAGTTGAGCAGTACTAATAATTGTTAGTGTGACTGTACTGGGTATAAAAGTTTGTTCGATGGATTTTTGTTTTCCTTTTTCTAATGTTAGTGTCATTTGTAAAAATAGTCACATTTCTAGAGTCCACTTAAAGTTACAGTATAAAACATGAAAACATAAAACATAACAACAATGAACATCAACCATTATGTAAGACCAATATTTGTGCAGGCTAACTTTGTGGACCTTCCCTTTTTTCTAAATGTGGACTGGTCCATTATCTATCTATAACTAAGGTTTGGAGGTGTGACTCATCATGCAACTTGCCACATCAACACATCTACTAAGAAGTGTCCAAATTTTGAGTTTTAAAGAGAGACTTAATCATGGTACCTCTAGTATAGTTGAACAAAAAATATCATTTTTTGCTTGTAGAATATCATATGTTTATTTAAAATAAAACTTATATGCAACCTAAATGGACCAAATACCTATTGGTAACCATAAATATTTGTTATCTCTAGCTTTTATATTCAACAAAAATGGACCAATAGTTGAACTCAAAAAACTATTTGTTGTTATAAAAACAACACAAAATTATTTAAAATACAACTTATATCAAACAAAAATGGATCAATAGTTGAACACTAAAAATTTTTCCAAATTCTTCACATTTCATGAGAAAAAAAAGGTATTTATTGTGCTCACCTTTTATATTTGTGAGAGGACAAACTATTAATATGAAATAATCCAATGCTTGTACATTGCTACCCCAATAGTTGTACACATAAGAATAATATTTTTTCACTATGATAACAATACTTGTTTAAATGAGTGTCTTGTTGTATTTTATTTAGAACAAAAAAAAAATTGTTTCACTTCTTCATGAATGTATTTATGTTTTTTTTATATAGCATTCATAGGTTCTCATATGCTCATGTATGGGTCCATCTTGACTAACAATTGGTTTATTTATTTATTTACATGTGGACTATTTATTCACAATATATAGTATAAATATGTGGTAAGACTAAGTAGTATAAACACAAGTGCTATAACAACAATTGGACCCTATACAACTACTATTCTCTCCCCTAGTGAAAGCAAGAGAAAAATGAGGAGGGGAGGTTATCATCATTTGATTGCATCATACACTAGCTAGGTCTAAAGTGTCTATGGGAGGATTCCATCCATCAAATTGCCATCTTTAACATTATCTTCATTAGCCACATGAATAAGAGATACCACGAGTCAATCAAAGAAATTTATTGGAATCAAACCAACCTTTATTCCCACCACCATGAGATGTTGGGGAAGAAAAATGATGAGCAATTAGTCATGACCATCCCCCTAAGAACAATCTCTCCTTATAGAAAGATGAGAAGCTTGAGAGTGGGCATCCTAATTTCCATAGGTCAAGTGACTACATCTTCAACGATACCCTCAACACAAAGACCAACCTATAAAAGAGGTGAGAGTCAAAGGAACCTTGGTAATAACACAAAGCATATTACCCCACTGATCCAACAAAACCTATCAATGAGAAAATTAAGAGCCACTTTAATCACTTGCATTTGAATATGTATTGCACATTAGAACAAATCATAGCTTTAATGTAAATAAAGAAACTTTGATCAACAATACAAAAACAAAAAAGGAAAACAAATCTCTTTGTATATTCCTCAAAGAATCTCGTCCCTAAAATCATGTCAATCTAGTTACATATCTAGGTAATGTTAGGTCAATCCTCTAATAACACCATATACCCAAAAAAAGGCTCATGCTTAAAAGATGAATAAATCATGAATCTAGGTCCAAGCATCCAAAGATCTAGGATAAAACTAAAACAAATGTTTGAGATTCTCCTTATGACTATAGAAAGGGCATTGAGAATGTAAAAATCCCAAATGGGTTAACCTAGAACAAACGGGGAGGCCTTGGAAAATATTGGACCAAACAAAGTGGAATGACTTTGGTTTGAGCACAACTAACCAGATAGTGTGAGATCTATGTTCTAAACTCATAACAAATTTTGAAAATGTCATATTTGATTCAAACTAGGAACCATGGACAAATGAGGAGAAAACTAAGAATACACTTTATGAGGCTTATAATTTTGAAATACAAAATCAAGATACCACTTCTAATTCTTTCACAAAGGATTGCAAGGTTGAACACCAATTTCATGAACCATATTAGTCAAGATGGCTTCAATTACTACATCAAAAAATTTGCAATCCTAATTAAAAATAAAATAAAATTTTGTATTGGCTTCATTCTAGGATAAAAGATTCTTAGTGACATTAGCAGAGATATTAGGGAATGTTTTAACCCCCTGTCTCAAAAACCTCAAAGAATGAACCCAAGGAGTCTTTGCAAGAGGAATATTTTGGAATTGCATAATTGGGGACCGCCAAATATTATGTTGACTAATAGATAGACCATTATGAAAATTAGTGTCAATTTAGAGAAGCCAATGTAATACCCCTTTGTTTTGCTTCTTGTGTGTTTGCTTTATGCTATGTTTGGGATGCAGCTACTATTATACTGGACACACCTTGTTGTTTGTGTTTTGATCGCTACTATTGAGCGACATTGATTATCGTGTGATGTGGATTATCTGACTATTGTTTCACATGCATTATGGATTATTGATGTTAGTAGAGTTAGCATGAGATATTGTATTACGTGATTTCTGATTATGATGTAATGTCAGTCTTGGATGAGTGTATTGGTGAAGAGGACGATTTGCATCACTCGCTTGCGAGCGCCCTGCGAATCCGTGATTTCTTCTTCATGGTGTATATTATATACTGGATATACTGTATTATGTTGTTACTTGGTTGCAGGTTGCAGGTACATGACACCGACTCCACCTGGTTTCACAGGTCTGAGCGTGTCGATCCAACAGTTAAGTTGAAAGGGAGATAGTAACTAGGTAACATGTGTCAGGTCTACGCCCTAGCCTTAGTGTGTCATTCATTCTGTTTTGTGAGTCGTGTCTACTTGGTTTAATGTTATATGATTTTATGTTGGATGCTTTATTATTTAATCATTATTTTAGAATTATTGCATTGTTGAAAGTAGAATTTATTTTAATATTAAGTGAAATCTATGCTTAGATGAAGTATATATGTTGATTATGAAATTTTATTAATTAAATTTTAATTTATTCAATTAATTAAATTAATCTTGGAAAAGGTTGAATTTAATTATTAAATAATTAAAAGTAATTAATTGAGTTTATTGCATTAAATTTAATTAAATTAAATTAAATTAAAAGAATTGAAAGAAAAGTGAAATTGCATTTGAAAATCAATTTGGGGTTTTCGAAAATGGGAAAAGGAAATAAATATCTATTTTCACTTTGCATGCAAAAGGAAATTAGGGTTAGATTAGATATTTGAGTTTTAATGTGAATGCATGTTTCAATTTTGAGGAGAGAAGTTTTTCGAAGGATTATTATTTTCAGAGGAATTTGAGAATTTTTGAAGAACTTGCACAAAGAAGGATTGGAAGCAATTTTGGATTGTAGAGTTTGTTTTGAGAATTTTGTTTGCAATTATCGAAGTTTTTGGATTGGATCCGTTGCACGTTTGAAGAAATTGTAGGAATTCTTGGGAGGAAGCTTGCATCAGATTTTCATCTTCATCTGTAGCTTTGGATTCCAGGTTTTGTCTTGTTTGATTCATTTCATATTATATTGTTTGCAAATTTGTTGTTATTATCATTTGTGAATTGGAAATTGTTTGTTGAATCTAGATTTAATCCATTAAAAATTTGGGGAAGAATGTTTAAATTTACTGTAGCTTTTAATTCTATAAATGGGGGAAATTGAGGAAACATAGTTTAAATTAAACCTCTAATTGTGCGTTCAACATTTAGGTTTTGGAATGGAGTTTTTACCCCTTTAATTGTTTAGATCTGTTCTTCAAAAGAAAATCAAACCCTTGTAGAAAACCTTCAGTAAGAGAACAAGATTTGTTTGGTTTTCTATATTTAATTGTTTTTTGTAAAATTCAATGAATAGGGTTAAAAGAAATTTAATTTATACCTTTTTGATTTTAGAACGAAATTTTGGAAAATTTATCAATTTCATGATGTTGGTTTTTCTTAAATTATTTTCCCTATTTTACCAGTAATAATATTTTGTGAAAATATATATATATTATATATATATTAATATGTATTATATTTGGATAAATATAAATACATAAAACATATAAATATATCTATTGTTTTAATTGGTTAAGAGTTAAATTATTGTCATGTTTTTTTTTAAAAAAAAAGGTCGTTATTGGGAGTCCGCACCATTTGACAGGTGGGACGGCACGCTTGGGGGACGCACTTCCCATGGGAGGTGCAGCCTCCCACTATATCACATGACAGCACTGACCCCCATGTGGCCTGTGGTGCGTCCGGCCGGTACATAGTACCGTCAACGCCCACAGTACCCTATCCATAAGTACGGGGTAAGGCCCTTCTTAATACTTTTTTTTATTACCTTTTTTTTTTAAATTTGTTTTGTTTTTATTTATTTATTTATTTATTTATTTAAAGTTGAATTTTTAGAATTTTAAAAAATATATATTATTGAATATATATACTGGAAATATATATTTAAGTATTGTGTATTTGGTTTATTAATTAATAATTATATTCTATATGAATATAATATAAATATAAATATACAGTAGGTATATATAAATATATTTTATATGAATATGAGATTGAGTACTTATCTTAGTATTCTGTTTTCTTTTCCAGAATTATAGAATTTGGTTTAATTAAATGGGGTTGGGATTATTAGCTGTATTAAACAAACATATATATATATAATATTCAGTTTTATATATATATATATATATGGAGTATATTTTAAGAGTTTATATTTTAGATTTAACATTTTGTTTAAAGCATAGGAAGCATGAAAGGTTTACAATGTGAAAGTATTTATTTTAATGAAGATTTATTGTGTTTTAATGAAGATTTAGAAAGATAATATTTTATTTTCTGCGAGATGCATTAAGTAGAAATATGGATTTAAGATATCCAAACATAGTGTATTTTATTTATCAATGCATTATTATATTATTTTCCCTTTTAGTGAATGCTTTGAGAAAGGGTGAAACGTGTTAATTATTGTAAAGTCTTCCAGTGTAATGTGGGTCATTCCCATGTTAGTTAATGATTCGTTTTCCTTGGGTAGTGCTTTGTGAGTTTGTTTTCCTCCAAGTGTTGGAGTGAGATTCTTTATTGTCATCTCCTAGATTAGGAGAGACTGAGTTATTTAGTTCTATAACACTTGAGTCACCCTTGGAGTCTAGATTTGAGTAGTGAGTTATCCATTAGAGGAGTGGCTTTTGTTAGGGGGCGGAGCCCAAAGAGGTAAACCGGGTAACCTTCGAAAGTGATTTTAAGAAGTGATAATTAAAGCAAAGTACTTAGATTACTAGGATGCATTCACATTAACCAAGATAAAATTAACCTCACTCGCAGACACAAGGGCTTGTTTAGACTTGAGGTGAGTGAGAAGGCCTGGAATGGCAAGGTCAACTAACTTGTCCATACGAGAGGTAGTTGATTCCACTTGAGTGAGTATGAGGGTCGAGATTCATTTGAGGTCACCAGGATTACCGGAGCCTATGAAGGATTCCCAGAGGAGATCTCATGACACACCTTGCAATGACACTTTATCTAGGATAACCTTGAGTATATGTTGTGTGTATGTTTTCTTTAGCACACTTGATTTCATTATGTCTGGAAGCAAGGTAACCATGTTAGTGTTAGATTTATATTATGCATATGTATTGTTGATTCATTTGGTTCAGTTAGTCAGCCTTTGGTTAGAGGTAGTTGATTTCTTGTCCATGTTGTATTTTTACTATCTCCTAGCATGGAGGGTGGGCCTTCGGGTACCACTAGGTAGGGTGGAACATGCACCAAAACCATTGGGTTCCCCTTTGTTCTTCTTGTACTATTGTAATTTTTCTGGTATCAGTTGTATTTACCCCTCTTGTTGTTATGAGGTGGATCTTGTAATTATTATACTCTTATGTATTTTTACTCATTCTGGGAATGAGGATTGTAATCTTGTAATGGTTTTTGTAATGGAATTATGTGATGGTTAATCTATTCATATCTTGTATTTACTTATGTTAGATGTATGTCATTACTTGAGATGTTTATTGCAATGTAATTTAGATGATGTATGTTAATGGGAATTAAGTAATCTCGGTTACGCAGCCTTAGGGGAGGTTGTCAATTATAGGTGAACATGTATGTTAATTCATTTAAAAAAAAAAATTAGTACGCATTTGTAGTAGATTGAAACTTCCTCTAGGGTTGTGCGGCGGGGCATTACAGCTAAGGCTTCATAGATTCCCATGCATGTCAAATGATTTTCATCACAAAGGTCCCTTGAACTTGGACAGCCTCTTTCATAATAAGTAGGGTGTTAAAACCAACCCCCTTCCAAGATAATCGAGTAGTAGGGTGAGAAAAATAAATACAATTCCAAACTATAACATTCCAATCATCATTACCCTCGAGAGTCCAAATAATCCATTTGGTACACAAGGCCAAACCTTGATGCTAAATGAAAATTAAGCCCAATTCTCATGAATAATGGGGGAGACAATATTACTCCCAAGCCACTTGATGAGAACTTTAGTGATTCTTTGAGGAAACCCAAAGAAAATCTCTTAGAAGATTATCTAACTTCAAGTATGAGGCTTTAGAAAGAACCACACAAGAAGGAATAATAGAAATGAGTTCCAACAAGAATCTTGGAACAACTTTAAAACTTTCTAACCAAAGATAAAGGTTTGGTAACCCAATAAGGGAACTTCTTCCCAATTCAAGCAAGTATATCTTGCCACAAATTTGTTGGAAAGGCTTGAAAAGAAAAAGGGATGATTAAAAATCGAAAATTCCACCATGCTCAATCCACTTCCACTCATAAAAAGTAATTTAAAGAGGCTTCAATAAGAAGGACTATCTATCGAATAGGAACGGATGGTGAATGCATGGGTGGAGAGTATGTAGGTCTATGACCTATAGTATGTCCTATCTTGCATGTCACATATTGTCTTTGCATACAAGTGCCCTAGGAGAGTGACCGGTGTGTAGGGGCATTTACCAACAAGGGATGGGTTTTTAATTGTAATCAAAGGGGATTTTATTGGGGGGGTTTGTAATTTTTTTGTGAAGATTTTTTTGCTTGATACCTATATAAGGTGAAGGGGTTTTGGGGAGGTATAACAAGGATTCCTTGTCTCTATTTCTATGATCTATGGCTTTGGGTGAAGTGATTAGCTTTAAACAAAATATGGATTTTTGAGCATCTTTCCGTACAAATTCTCTATCTTCATCAAAGATTGTAGCTGATAGTAATTTCCTATATAAGGCTTTGGGGGTGGAGGGGATGGCTCCATCAAGAGGTCATTATATCCTGAAAACTAATGGATGCTTGGAGAGGAGCCAAAATAGGCCTGTCCTGGTGATTCAACTCGACTCAATTGTGGATGGGTATTTTTTGAAGCATGCTTTAATATGAAAATTCATGGGTATGTGAATCTCTCTTCCATTTTTGGAGTCCTGGGCTAGAAAGACATGGAACCCTAAGGGCAAAATGGAGGTGAGGTTGATGGCCAATAACTTTCTAATGGTAATTTTTAATTGCATGGCTAATCGCAACAAAGTTTTTGAGGGAGGGCCTTATTTTCATAACCATATTTTTTTTCTCATCAAGCCATGGCATACTAGTTTTAACCCTTCAGAGGAGGTTCTAAATCATGTTCCTTTCTGGGTGCACCTCCCTTGGTTTCCATTCAAATTTTGGTATAACAATATTTTGCATATGATTGCCCTATTGTTGGAAAAACGGGTGGGTCCTTCTTAGTGAAAACAAAGGAAAAAATGGAACTTACTTTTGCATGCATTTGTGTTGAAATAGATTTGATTAACCCTCTTCTATATTCTTTATAAATTCATGTGGGTTCTCCTTCATGGGTGCATCAGCTTGACTATGAGGATCTTCTCTTCTATTTTCAATTGTATCATGAGTATGGTCATCTACAAATAAGATGTCCTAGGATCCACTCTTCAGATCCCCATCTTAACTAGCACCCACATAATCCTTCTAAGGAGGATAAAGGAAAGGCTCCTATTTTGATTGATGTGGTAGATAAAGAAGGTTTTATTCATGTCAAGCCCTATAACAAGAATCATGGTCAGAAAAGAACTTTCAGGGAGAGACATAAGGAGGAAGTTTTCAATTGTTTTGATGTGTTGGATGATCTTAGCCAATACAAGGTGAACCTGGTATGATGGTTCTGGAACCGAGTGTCTTGGAGGTGGTTCAAGAGGGTACTAAGTCTAGTGATTTTCAAAACATTCAGGAGGGTGGTATGAAACTTGCTCAAATGGATACCGATCTAAATCTCGCGGTTTGGACTAACCTATGGCCCTTGTTGATATGGAAAGGATTGAGATTGAGAACACATCCCCTCTGAATAAAATGGTGTATAATTCCCAGAAAGGAAATAAGGCTTCTCTTCACTTAGGGCTTCTTCAAAAAATCCAAAGAAAGGGGTTAATGAGAAACCCTCCAAGGCTAGGAGAAAGAAGGACTTAAATAAAATTAAGATGATTGATGAGATGTTGGTGGAGTCAGGGTCTGTCAAAACTCTTGACTCCCACTATTCCAAATCTCATTGATGATTATTCTCTCATGGAATGTGAGGGGCTTGAACAGTGGCCCTAGACCAAAAGTTGTTTGTTAATTAGTGTGAATTCACTCACCTAATATGTTATTTATTTAGGAAACTAAACTTTATGTGGAAATTATGTGTTGTTTGGTACCAAAACTTTGGTGGAAGGGTCAATTTCAATGTATTGGTGTGCAAGGTAATGCTAGGGTTGTGGATTTCTTATGGAACCTAATAAAGATCTATCCTCTTTGGTGGATTTTGAGTTTTCTATTTTTGTCGTTTCTTTGAGTCTAGAGTCTGGAGAGATTGTTCTTTTATCTAATATTTATGCCCCAACTCACATGCCTAAAAGCAATATCTATGGTATCATATTTGGTTTATTCAAAGTACTGCTCCTCTATATCCTTGGATTGTTGTTGGATATTGTATTTCTATTACTAAGTTGGAAGAAAAGAGAGGAGGAATGTTGAGTTTGGAGCTATTTTCTTTTCTTCTCGGAGATAATATTTTTTCCTTAAATCTGGTGGATATAAAACCTGGTAATAGTCAATATACCTAGAATAATAGGTGTGGTAAGGACTGTATTATTGAGAGGCTTGATAGGTTCTTGGTTTATTGTTTTTGGATTGGTGGATCTTGGACTACTGGCTCAAATATTCTAGATTGGAGGGGATTTGACCGTTGGCCAATTAAGCTTCCAGCTTCATTAGCTAGTGTTGCTTGAAATCCCTCTTTCAAGTTTTAACTTATGTGGTTGTAGGATCCCTCTTTGTAGGATCCTATGGATGAGTGGTGGCACCAAGGTAGACCTTCTCTTGTCACGATGATTTATTCTTTTGTAAAGTGACTATAGTTTGTGAAGTATTGGCTCAAGAGGTGGAATAGGTAGTGTTTTGGCAATATATTTCATGTTAAAGCTACTTCTCAGGCTAGTTTGGATATTATTACTCATGGGATTAGGGAGCATGGCCTTTCTAATGAATCTATCAAGGAGGATTCAAAGGTTTTGAAAGCTCTAGAGGAGTGTGAGTTGTGGGAGGAGATTTATTGGAAATAGAAGGTGTGGGTTGAGTGGTTGCAAGAAGGGGATAGAAACACTATTTTTTTCTTCAACTCTATGAAGGCTAGGAGACATGGTAATTCAATCCCATATCATGTGAATTCTAGGGGTGACCATCTGACCTCTCAATGGGGTTAACCCACAATACTAGGTTACAAATATTTGCAAGAACAAAAATTAAAGCCACTTATAAAAAAAATTGAATGGATTCAAATGAATTACCCCCTTCGAATGAAGGAGCTTCATTCAAACACTCCCATTTGAATCAACCCTAACTAATGACATTTAAATAATTTTAATTGAAACATCAAATACAATTCCATATCGGGGGTCTTCATTTGAACCCCCTTTTAATGAAGGGGGGTTCAAATGAACCCCTCTTTTTTCACTTTCCCCTCCCCCATTTCATAATTTATGCCCTTTTTTGACTTTTGAAGCCCAGGAAGGAGGTGCAAATGGAGTCAACTTGATAAACCAAGTTGGAAGACTGTATTCCTCAAAACGCTCTTTCCAATGGCTATAAATTTAATATATTTTATTTTTATTTTTATTTTACTTTGATTGAACATAGGTTTTCACCAAAAATCAAGTTATATGTTCTACACATGCAGAAAAATAGTAAATTAGTGAAAAAAAAAATTGAAAAATATCTACACATTAGGTATTAATGTCTTCATTCCAATAAAAATAAATAATTTCAATACATACACAAAAATTTATACGATTTGAAGTGCACCTATGTCTAAATTATAATTGGTTTGACTTCAAACTTAATTAAAATAAAAATATTCAACAAAACATTATGAAATGAAATGCAATCACTAGATATCGGTGTTACCAACCTAAATTTAAAAGAATAAAAAATTATCTTTTCTAGAAGAAAATTCATGCGATACGAAGTACACATCACTTTTTAAAATGGTGTTTACAATTAAAAACTAGCTATCAAAGGAGACGTAAAAAATTATAATTTAATTTCAATTAGAAAAAAAACTTAAAATCTACAGAGAAAATCTCACAAATCACTAGTTTTCATCATCTTCAAATTCCTAACAGTTTTCCTACTATAGGTGTCGGAAAGTGAAGATTTTGCTCAAAATGTTGATTTCAATATCAATTTTGGCCAAAAAGTGTAACCCATTATTGTGAGATGACCCAACGGGATATTTATAATGAGGCATCTGAGTATTTTTCCATTTTGTTCAGGGAGGAACCCCCAATTTGAGGGAGGAAGAAAATCATATCATTGCTTGTATTCCTTCTATGGTTTCTATGGAAGTGAATGAGCACCTCATGAGCTTAATTTCTCTAGAAGAATTGGAGGCTACTATTTTTTAGATGAAGAAAGGGAAGGATCCTAGCCCTGATGGGTTTCCAATAGAATTATTTTAGCAATTATGGGAAATCATAAATTTAGATTTATTAGAGGTGGTGCGTAAATCTCAAGCAAACAAACAAATGTTGAAGGCAATGAACTCTAATTTTCTATCCCTCGTCCTCAAATGTGAAGGGGATGAGTTTGCTCAGGCCCATAGCCCTTTTCCATGTGGTCTATACGATTTTATCCAAGTTGATTGTGGAAATGCTAAAGTGATGGATTAGTAGGTTTGTCTTAGAGGAATAGGGGGCTTTGTGTATAACAAGAAAATATTGAATGGTGTGATCATCACGGTTGAAACTATTCACTCTATGGAAGCCTCAAAAGAAAAAACTATGTTTATCAAACTAGACATGGAAAAAGCCTATGATAGGGTCAAATGGTCCTTTCTATAGAAAGTGCTTGGTGCTTTTGGTTTTATTGAGTAGGTTATGTGGGTGATGAGCTATATCATGAAAACTTCCTTCTCAGTGTTGGTTAATGGTGATCCTTCCTCCTTGTTCGGGGCATCTAGAGTTCTTCATCAAGGGGACCCTTTATCTCCTTATTTATTCTCTTGGTTGAGGGTCTAGGGAGAGTTTTTAAGATTCATGTTAATCAAGGTTTTTCCAAGAGTGGAATTGAAGTAATGGCTTACCTCCAAGGTCACATTTGCAATTTGTCGATGATACAACTCTAATGGGTGTGGCTAAGGTTAAAGACGCTACTAATTTTTGCAAGGTATTGGATGTTTACCTCAAAGCTTCAGGACAACATACCAATGAAGGTAAATCTTATACATTATTCTTTAACACTCTTGTGCCTATTCAATAATGCATTTCCCATATCCTTAGATTTTAGATTAGTCATTTTCCTTTGACCTATCTTGGCATTCCTATCTCCACTAGTACCCTACCCAAGGGTTCTTGGAAGAATATTTTAGACAAGTTTCGTGTGAAAGTGAACCACTAGACCCATAGGTGGTTATCTTTTGTAGGTTAGGTGTTGCTTCTAAAGTCAGTGGTGTGGGATTTTCCCAATTATAGGTGTATGCTTCAGGTGGCTCCTTCAAGCTTTATTAAGGATTTAGACTCTCTCTCTAGGAAAATTTAATGGACCAGTAGCTTGGCATCCTCAAAGTGGAGTCTTGTGAAGTGGGAGACCATTTACAAACCGAAACAACTTGGAGGCCTTGGGCTGCGGCATTCCAACCTTATTGGTTTGGCTTTATCAACCAAGCCATATTGGACATGGTGTATTGAACAAGACCGTTTGGGCCAAGATTATTTCTAACTATATAGTGCAAAAAATTTTACTCCTTTCTAAGTGAAAATACAATTTCACTCTTAGTTTGGACCTATTTTAGTGACCTTGCATTTATGCATTTTTAAGCCTCGTTAATGGGCCCCTAATACCCTTTATTATGTGAAAGGTGGAAAAAAAATTTGCTTTGCTTCTAGGGTTTAGGACCTAAAAGAAGAACAATCTTCACAAACATTCACTCAAGAACAAACCCTTGAGATATCAATGCAAAGGGGAAAGAGATCTTGCAAGAGGATTGTTCTAGGGGCTGAATATAAGCTATTAAGGGGTTCACCACCAATTTTATACTTGGAAAGATAAATGAAATGCAAGATGCAACACTAAACCCTAATTCAATGCAATGACCTACAAAATGACCTAGAAAAGTAAATGAAACAAAATAGAAAGCTACATAACAAAATGTGTGCACCTAAAAATCTAAATTTGGTTGAATGGAACTCTAGAACATTAGAAAATTTGACTTTAATGCTGATTTGGAATCATTCACCAAGCTGGGCGAATCAGTCCAAAACTTGGTTTTTTGTGCGAGAAGAGGAATCTGCCAAATGGGTATCTGAATCTACAAAACTCTAAATTTTACCTAAAACTGGGACTCATTTTCCAAAAATGGTGGTCACATCCCAAGCTTGCTCCTATATATAAACATGGAAGGCAGACAACTATCTAAAAGAGACAATCAACAAGTGACATACAAGGACAAAGCTACCTAACCCCTTGCCCCCACTAAGTGTGGGACAAGGGTGAGCCAAGGATGATTGATGAGAAACATGAAAATTGATATCAATTAGTGGAATTAGGTACTTGAACACAAGGAATAGCACCACACTCCTTAAGATGTTAAATTTTGTTACTCAAAGCCTTACATTCATTAGTAGAATGACCATGAATTCTATGATATGCACAAAATGATCTCTCTTAAAGGAGTCTTGACAAGATACTCTCTTGATCAATAATAGAAGATGTTCCTTTATTTTGTGACAAAGATATCTCTTGCTTAGTATAAGGTTCCATACCTACACAAGACTCTTTAGATTTTGAGATTTTGTACTCTCCTTTATAGGAGGGTGTAAAATCTATCAAATTCGAATCATTAGTATTTTGTGTGATGAAATTAATGTTAAGCGATGACTTATTTGTTTCTTTTGTTTCTTTCGAAGGAAAATAACCAAGACCACTAGTGTCTATCAATTTAGGATGAACTAATGTTAAAGTTGTCTTGGAAGAATATTTTGTAATAGTGTTGGTATTAAGTGAAGGCTTGTTTGATGGTTTGATTTCTGTCAAAGGACAATAACCAAGACCACGAGTTGTTTATTGTGTGTTAGGTTCTATAAGGACACGCGTACCTTGTTCTCTAGCACCACATCCTTTTCCAATATAACCAAGTTGTCTCATAAGTTCATAACCTCTTCCATAAAGCTTTTGCATTTCTTTTGGATTTGGTGGTTGTTAATAATCAATTTCTTCAAAGTTTGTTGTGTAATTTGTTTCTTCTTCTAAAGTGGTTCAGGGGGATGCTTTCGGAGGGTCTTTTTAATTTTGTGTTGACATTACCACTTTTTATTTTCCCTTTTTAGGCTCTTTGTTTATGATTTTTTATTCACCCATGAATGTTGGTATGAAATCTAAGGAACCCCAATAATCTTCCAATAGCTTAGTGACCTTTTCAATATTGCTCTCTTTTTCTTTCTCTTGCATGAATTCCACTTGTGTAATTGGTGTCAATTTCTTCCAAGGATCTTGTTTCTCTCTCTTAGCAATAAAAAAAAAAGGTTCAAGATCATCCTCGAGTGTATAAATTTTGTTGCTATAGATATACTTCATTTTACAATGAAGAGTAGAAGGTACTCCATTTATTGCATGAATCCAAGGCCTTCCTAAAAGGATATTGTAAGAAAGATCACCAGGCATAACGTGGACCAAAGTTTGTAATGTTACTTTCCCAACTTTAATAGGTAATGTGATGACTCTGAGTGGTTGTTTCCCTATATTTGTTGGAAACTTGCAGCCATCTAATGACAATTTCCACATAAATCAAAAGAGAAATCTATGCAACTAAGTATTCAGAATCCACATGCAAGAGAATAGACAACATAACCATGAAAATATGACACAATATATACCCTAGGAAAACCCTCAAGAGGGAAAAACCTAGCCTCCAAAAGCATCCATCTCTCATGTATTATTCAACAATAAAAGCTACAACACATCTTCAAAGTCTCCATTAACACCATTGAAACAAAAATCCCTCTCCAAGAAATCCATGTGAATAAGCATGTAACCACACATCCCATGCCATGCTTCAAACCTCCACAAATGCTAACAAGAGCTAACCTGTAAACTGACCAACCTAAAAAAACTACCCTTGTGGTTGCTTTTATAGAAACAAGCTCCCACAAAACCACCAAGTGGTATTACACAAAACTATGTGACTAAAACCATGAGATTACAAAACCATGTCCCCAAATTTAATATTGGGTACTTTATTTAATTACTTTCCCCAATATTAAATAATTACATTTTTAGCAACTTATATCCCAATGTTACATACAACATAAAGTGGCCCCAAGAATAATTACATTAAATACATTATGCAAGGTGTACAACACACCTTTTCCTAACATTCTCCCACTTGTTGTATACATTGCATAAGGGGAACAAGTAACCTCAAAATATGAATCAAATGAACAATCCATATAGCCACTATATACCATCATGGAATCAAAGTGCTCTGTGTGCTCCATCAAGATACCAGCAACAAGAATCAAAGTGACCACCATCCCAAGCATGAATGCTCTCATCATCCATCATGCCAATGCACCAAGATAAGAATCCATCCAAAGAGAAGCCACACAATCTGTCACAACGAAGCATAAGTCCTACTTCAACTAATATCCCAAACACAAACACTCAATACAAAGGTACCAATATGCACTAGTAGTTGTCAAGATACACAAATCCATAGCTGAAATAACACCCATAGCAAGTGCCAACACATCCAACTATCCATACCTCCAAGGCATAAAAAACATAGTAAACTCATGCCATAAACATATACACCCATAAACTTCAATCATAAACTCAAAGTGTAAACCTATCAAAGAATGATATACACATCCAAGAGCTCCCATTGCATGGATAATGTAAATTTTAAAAAGATCAAGGCATACCAATTCTAGAAATAGCATCATATAGAAAGTGTAAACAACATCATGTAGTACCAAGGAATCATCCACAATGCTATGCAAACCTATAAACCAATAATCTATAAGAACAACTCCCACCACAAGTATCCATACCTCTCCCAAGTTCTCCACACCCAACAAAGGAAAAAGATAAAGGAACCTCCATGTCATCACCCAAGAACATAAGTAAAAACACATGACCACAAGCTAGTGATCGCAATAGCTCTAGCCAAACCTTAAACCAATGTAATGTGAAACCAAACATCTAGGAAGATAACCAAGACCAAAGAAAGAAACTTTGCACATCATATACATGTAGAAAAACCTCCTACATACACCTATAAATGCCAACTGTGTCAAGAATGATCTCCTACATAACACCCCAAAATAAAATACATAACAACACCCAACCATTCAATCACCAAGATCAAACATAATATATGTATCATGTAATCAACATGGATGTAAGCCTCTCAAGCCAAAGAAGATCAAACTAAATCCATTCCCAATGAAGGAAATAAGCCCAATAGATCTCCTAAACTCAACATCAATGAATGTAATCACAATGCATAAGGAGATAAACATGACAACACTTCTCAAATGAACCCTCCAAAACCATATATCCATAGCTCAAGATCCATATGCACGAAAAGACAAAGCACAAACAAAAAACACCTGAAAGAAACAATGGGAAATATCTCTCAAGTAAAAATGTCGAGTAGACCAAGAGTGGTGAATGAGAATGCTCCTCCAAGACATCCAAGTCATCATGAACCATCCAAGAACACTCTCCTCATAGGTCCATATTAAACTCGCGTCCAACCAAGGTGTAGGCTCCTCAGACTTCCTGCTATAATCTCATCAAGAGTAACCATCTCAACACGTGTATCTAACCATAAGAAAACTCAAGCCTCGCTTATTTCTCCAAGTATCCATGAGTACCTATAACTAACCAATCCATTCCAAACTCCAAATGCATCATAGCACCATCATGAAGTAATCAAGAAAAATATAAATGTACCCAATACCAAGAGAACCACCAAGATCAATGAATCAAGAACATAACCATGACATCATGATCTAACCATCTCCTTCAAGGAGATCACATGCATCATAATGTTAGTGTAATTAATATTTAATTGCACTTGCATAACTTTACTTAGGTAATAATTAGTTTACTTAATTAATAAGTAAGCTTTATTTAGTTGAGTTGTTTTTAGGTCAACATCAGGGTTGCATACTTTGCTTTTATAAAGCAAATCATCTCATTGTAATCATTGAATTCCTAAAAATATCAATTTGCACATCTTCATGCAAAGCTATGATTTTTCATTTTTTTCTCTTTTGTGGAAGGTTTTTAGTTTTGCATGTCTGATCTTGGTTTCTAACATGGTATCAGAGCCTTGACATGCAAACCCTTCTCAAATTCTGGAGAAAATCATTGCAGAGTTCGTTCGGGGTTCCTCGAGGATTTCATGCCTTGAGCTCATCTATGCAGCATCTTGGATCAGATTGGGCTTCACCATTGGATTCAGAACGTTGGAAAAAGTCAGGATTGGCTTTTATTTTTCTGATTTTGGTCATCGTTGAAGAAATCTGTGAGGGTTTCAAGTTCGGTGATATTTTGCAAACTATAGAGGTAGCTTATTTTTCTAGGCACTTTGGGCACAAATAGAGGTCACCATCGCATTCGTAGTGGCCAAAAACCCTAGGAACACCTGTCAAATCATCTATTTCTATGAAGTTGGTCCGGAAGGCAAAAACAATTTGCCAGGGAGGTCGTACGGCCTCCCTTAGAATGCTTCTTGAGGCACGTTTTTTCAAAAAAATGCAAAAAAAATCCATAAACTACATCGTTTTTTCTGCCTGTAGTTGTAATGAACTCCGCCACCCACCGGCCGCTTAGACCAGCGGCGCCACCAACCGGCCGGCGGTCGGCCCAGCCCCCACGGGCCCCTCTGCTCTCCGCGCACGGTCATATGGGGGACCGAGCGTTATGCGCCCAGCCCCCAGCCGAACTCCCAGTACCTACTGCGGTCCTATGGGTGACCAGGGGCTCCGCCCTAGCCCCCTAGGTGCCAGCCCCTGGTCACACATGGGACCAGGGGCCGAATTTTTTTTAGCCCTCTACGCTGCCTGTAGGCCAAATTGGCCATTCTAGAGCACTTTCACCAAATCAGGCATAACTTTTGCGTACGGAGTCAGTTTTTCACAAATGAGATATTGTTGGAAAGATGGTTCCGAGCCCATTATGTTGGTGTAGGTTATTTTTCTTGATTATGTTCCAATTTATGTTTCAGGTCCTTGAACTCAAATGTTGTTATTTTCACTCTACAGGGCATATCTTTTGACTTGGTGATCCTTTTTTCGCCATTCTCATGGAATTGGAAAGATGGTTCAATCCTCTACATAGATATGAGGTCTATTTTTATTTTCTTTTCATGCATGTTTAGTAATTCTCTCCTTTTTTAATCATTGGGTATTGTAATAAATGAACTGATATAAAGTTCCATCAGGGGGTTTCTTGCATAATAATCTGATTAGAGTGTGCATGCACTTTAATCTTCATTCTTGTTTTGATGACAAATCACATGGGTTTTAATTTGGTTTCTTAGTTTCTTTTGGCCATATTTTGTCTTAGCTTGACACATATCAGATCCATATCAGATCTATCTCAGTTTGAGGTCCACTAAATTTGTGGTTAATGTTCCTGAGTCTTTATGGTACTTACTCCCATGGAAGAGTTTTAGTCTCAGTTTGGCATCAGCATCAAGATACATGGCTTCCAGATTTTGTCATCATATCATCTACTGTTGCTTTATGGATTCCAGGGTTGTTCTAGTTTGGTGTTTTTGGGTGTTCCATGGCATCGAGTTTGTTGTTGCATTATTATGATTTTGATATGGTTTCTTGTAGATAGAAGTATCTTTCCTTGCTTTCTGGATTGCGGTTCTAGTGTTCTTCCAGTGCTTCTTTGTAGCAGTCATCTCATTGTAGGGGGGGTTGTTCCATTGGGTTTTCCTTCTCTACCTCATTATTGCTTTATACATGGGTACCTGATCAGGCCTTGTTGCCGGGACCCATTCATGCTTTCTTGCAATCATCTTAGTTTTAGGTGCATGCTTATTTAGTCTCCCTAAGTTGCACTTATGTGGGGGTGTTAGTGTAATTAATATTTATTTACACTTGCATAACTTTACTAAGGTTTTGCTTAGGTAATAATTAGTTTACTTAATTAATAAGTAAGCTTTATTTAGTTGAGCTATTTTTAGGTCAACATTAGGGTTGCATACTTTGCTTTTATAAAGAAAATTATCTCATTGTAATCATTGAATTCTTGAATATATCAATTTGCACATCTTCATGCAAAGCTCTGCTTTTTCATTGTTTTTCTCTTTTGTGGAAGGTTTTTAGGTTTGCATGTTTGATCTTGGTTTCTAACACATAACATACATAAACATCGTGGTCTCAAGAGAACAAATAATATGCCAAACTCTAAACATGTATCAAGAGTAAACCATGACATAATAGCAAACACTCTAAACCAAGAAAGAATATCCCCAATCACATGAAGATAACCATACCCAATGATGCATCCACGTCACTACCAACAACTCCCACTGAACCATGGTACGAGCTACACAAGGCATCATAACAACCATCCTCTCCATGAAGATCATACAGGTCTACACACACAACTGAAATTTCAGTAACATAACAAGTAGAACCAAAATCTCCAAGCCAAGAAGATACCTACAACCGCCAAACCATCATAAACATATCCAACACCACCAATGCATCACTGTCGAAATCTCCCACTAAAAAATGTAATCAAGCTATCCATAACATCATGATAACAATCTCCTCATGAATATCAACCAAAGGCCCTCACACAAGCAAAGAACTCAAATGTAACAAGAGCTCCCAAAAGGAAAAGTAAAACCATGATCCTCATACCAATAAGATACACCACCACAACCATAATCAGGAACCAATCCAACACCACCAAAAATGCACCTGCATAAACCATCATGACATGCCAAAGTCTCAAAAGAAAAAGAAACATCCATGACACCATGATCACCACCAAATTTACCAACAACTCAAACTAGTCGTGTCCACATATCCACATAACATAGTCAACTACATAGGTCTCACATCATGACTATACCTGATAATACCATCTCTACTCCTCAACATGACAAAAAAACCAGCAAACAAAGTGACTAAACCAAGCCACCAAAACTTAAAATACATCAACACTGAAATATCTATGGGCATAGACAACCCATTTCAAATTCATAGGTGCAACAAGTAAGTATATACTGCCTACAATGCTACACAACTTGTAGATATAGCAATGAAGCATAGAAATCCAACCAATACTGATAACCATTTTAAAAAGAGAATAATCTAAGTTTTAAAACTAAGTATACAATGAATCCAACATCAAATCTCCAAGATCAGATCATCCATAAACTCAAAATATCACCATAGTCAAAGAAACCCATAAACATCTTAGATAAGGAAAACAACAAATAAACCATGCCAAAATAACTCCAAACCTAATCCACTGTGTAGTTCTCTGAACAATATTTCCATTGACTATTCGAAGTCCAAAATATGACTCTGTATGCACCTGATATCACCTCTCGAAGCTCAAATAGAATACCTAACTTACACCAATAAAAACACTATCAAAACTGTTAAATCTTATAAAATCACTAGCACCACAACATAGAACATCTAATCAGCTTTCCAACGAGTCCAACAAGTTGAAAATTGGACCACCTGGGTGAAAGTTATGCCCTCTGGAAGAAAGTTGCACAATTCTGGTATGTAGATGCAATCAAGGGTGGCCCTCGAGCAGAGCGACCAATGGTGGTGGTCCCTTGAGTAGTGAACCTGAAAACCTTTATTGAATCAGATTAAATTTCATATATTATAAGGCTTTTAATAAAAATTCGGCGGATTTTATTATGCACGGCAGATTTAATATTTAATAGGCGAGCCAAAATATATATGTATTTTTTGTTTATAAAACCCCATAGGGGTTGGCGGTCATTGGTACACTGTGGCCCTGTCAGCGGCGTATGTGTCGACAAGGTTGATGGTGGTACCATAAGGTACCACTACACCATTGTCAGCACAAGCTGACAGGTCAGTTGAGGTAGGGTACGATGGGGGTGGGGAGCCAACACTCAAAAAAAAAAAAAACTTCAATCAAACATCAATCGGTATTTTTACCAAAAAAAAATTATTTCTAATTTTTTTTGTTTTTAATCCCCATTAAGGGGTTGGCAATAGGACGCCCACTTGGCAGGACACTGGCGGTACCCTGTCGAACAGGGACCTACTAGTGGCTAAGCCATTGACCGGTACCTGCCAACAGGGGACTGTCGGCCCCTATACGGCGGTTGGCCAAGTGGAGGGGGGGTCCGCCCCTCCCCAATATTAATATATATTTTTTTAAAAAAAAATCTATTAACCCTTTTTCATCAATTGATTTTTTATTTTTTATTTTTAATAAATTTTGCAAGGATGAAAATTTTAATTGATGAGAATTTTTTTTCAATAATATTTTATTCTGCAAATGAGATTGAGGGTCGTACAACCATATTTGCTAAAAAAAAAAATGTATTTTCCTTCAACTATAAGCAAAATAGGTCATATTATATATCAAAATTCGTCTCTCGGCCAACTTGGATCCAACCATGAGGTCTATTTTGTCCCGAGAGGCCATTTTTGATTTTTCCCCCACAAAACCCCCATTTGAATACATAGACATAAAACCCTTTTCACCCAAAATTTCTCACACCCCAAATCTGCAAACAACCCACCATAGTTGCAAACCCCAAACCCTCATATCTATAATAAACAACCTGCAAAACCCTCATATCTTTCCATGCCTTTCATTCTTTCATGCAATGCATAGATTCAAAACTCAAACAAGATTTCTCTCAACCAAGGGCTATACAACCACAACCATGGCTCTGATACCAAATGTTGGAAACTTGCAGCCATCTAATGACAATTTCCACATACCCAAAAGAAAAATCTATGCAACTAAGTATTCAGAATCCACATGCAAGAGAATACACAACATACCCATGAAAATATGACACGATATATACCCTGGGAAAACCCTCAAGGGGGAAAAACCCAGCCTCCAAAAGCATCCATCTCTCATGTATTATTCAGCAATAAAGGTTACAATACATCTTCAGAGTCTCCATGAACACCATTGAAACAACAAGCCCTCTCCAAGCAATCCATGTGAATAAGCATGTAACCACACATCCCATTCCATGCTTCAAACCTCCACAAATGCTAACAAGAGCTAACCTGCAAACTAACCAACCTAAAACAACTACCCTTGTGGTTGCTTTTATAGAAACAAGCTCCCACAAAACTACCAAGTGGTATTACACAAAACCATGAGATCACAAAACCATGTCCCCACATTTAATAGTGGGTACTTTGTTTGATTACTTTCCCCAATATTAAATAATTACATTTTTAGCAACTTATGTCCCAATGTTACATACAACATAAAGTGGCCCCAAGAATAATTACATTAAATACATTATACAAGGTGTACAACACACCTTTTCCTACCAATATTATCAAATCCATAGATAGATAAATAATCGGGTTTAATGTCGCTTCTACTCATGTCAATCTTTTCCAAAAGGCTCACGATACACACATTAAGAGTCGAACCATTATCGACAAGGGTTCGATTTATCCCGATTTGATTAATATAGACTATTATGTTGAAAGCTTCATGTTTCTTTTGAATTTCTAAGGCAACTCACTTTGGTGAAAGATAATGTCTAATATGATATCATTCATTCCTTGTATTAGTGTTGTCACATTGTTTGAACTAGTGTTAGGAGGTGTTAGTGTAATTAATATTTAATTACACTTGCATAACTTTACTTAGGTTGAGCTAATTTTAGGTCAACATTAGGGTTGCATACTTTGCTTTTATAAAGCAAATCATCTCATTGTAACATAAGAATTTTCCTGAATAATATTATTTTGCACATTACATGCAAAGCTCTGCTTTTTTGATGTTTTCTCTTTTGTGGAAGGTGTTTAGGTTTGCATGTCTGATCTAGGGTTTCTAACATGGTATCAGAGCCTTGACATGCAGCCCCTTCTCAAATTTTGGAGAAAACCATTGCAGATTTCGTTCGGGGTTCCTCGAGGATTTTTTGCCTTGAGTTCATTTATGCAGCATTTTGGATCAGATCGGGCTTCACCATTGGATTCAGAGCGCTGGAAAAAGTCAGGTTTGACTTTTATTTTGCAGATTTTGGCCATGATTTGCTAGATCTATGAGGGTTTCAGTTTTGGTGATTTTTTGGAAGCGCTGGAGGTAGCCATTTTTTTGGAGCATTTTAAGCAAAAACGGAGGTCACCATTGCGTTCGCAGCGGCCCAAAACCCTAAAATCGCCTTTCATTTTGTTGATTTTGGCGAAGTTGATCCAGGAGGCAAAAAAAATTTGCCAAGGAAGCCGTACGGCCTCCCCAGCATGCATTCCGAGGCACTTTTTCTCACGAAAATCGAGAAAAAAAATTAAAAATGCGTCGAAATTCGCATCGCCAATTCAAAAGCTCATCGCTGCCGCCATACCACCGGGCGGCCACCCAGCAGCCATCGTCGTCGGTGGCTCCACCGGTCCGCCGCCTCCCATCTAGCTCCGCCCGCCAGTGCTCAGCCCCCGCGGCCTCCAACTCCTCCAGCCGCGATCATATGGGGGACCGGGCGCTATGCGCCCAGCCCCCAGCCCCTTCTACTTTGCCCGCATGGTCGTATGGGCGACCAGGGGCTCCGCCCTAGGCCCCTGTCCGCCAGCCCCTAGTCGCATGCAGGACCAGGGGTCGAGATTTTTTTAGCCCCCTGGGCTGCCTGCAGGCCTTATTGGCCTTTCTGGAGCACTTTCACAAAATCGGGTGTAACTTTTGCGTACGGTGTCCGTTTTTCGCAAAGGAGATACCGTTGGAAAGCTGATTCCGGTGCAGATCTATTCAATTTTTTATTTTTTCCATATTTTTCTCCAATTTTATTTTGCAGGTCCTTGAACTTAGATGTTCTATTTTTCACTTCGGAGGGCATATCTTTTGACTCGGTGATCCTTTTTTCACCATTCTTGCGGCATTGGAAAGCTGGTTCAGTCCTCTACATAGATCTGAGGTCTATTCTTATTTTTTTTAATGCATGTTAGGCATTCTCTCCTTTTGCAGTCATTGGGGATTGTAATAAATGAACTAATATAAAGTTCCATCAGGGGGGTTTCTTGCATAATAATCTTCATCATGTTTTGATGGAAACTCGCATGGGTTGTAATCTGGTTTCTTAGTTTCTTTTGGCCATATTTTGTCTTAGCTTGACACATACTAGATTCATTTTGGTTCACACTTTAGATTGAGAGCCTATGGTTAGTGATCCGCATTGGATCCATCTCAGTTTGAGGGCCACTAAATTTGTGGTTATTGTTCCCGAGTCTGTATGGTACTTTTTCCCATGGAAGAGTTTCAGTCTCAGTTTGGCATCGGCATCGAGATTCATGGCTTCCAGATTCTGTCATCATCATATCATCTATTGTTGCTCTATGGATTCCAGGGTTGTTCTAGTTTGGTGTTTTCGAGTGTTCCGTGGCATCGGGTCTGCTGTCACATTATTATGATTCCGATATGGTTTCTTTTAGACAGAAGTATCTTTCCTTGCTTGCCGAATTGCGGTTCCAGTGTTACTCCACAGTGTTCTTCCAGTGCTTCTTTGCAGCAGTCATCTCATTGTAGGGGGGATTGTCCCACTGGGTTGTCCTTCTCTACCTCACTATTGCATTTGTACATGGGTACCTAATCAGGCCTTGTTGTCGGGACCCATTCATGATTTCTTGCATTCATCTTAGTTTTAGGTGCATGCTTATCTAGTCTCCCTAAGTTGCACTTATGGGGGGGTGTTAGTGTAATTAATATTTAATTACACTTGCATAACTTTACTTAGGTTGAGCTAATTTAGGTCAACATTAGGGTTGCATACTTTGCTTTTATAAGGCAAATCATCTCATTGTAATATAAGAATTTTCCTGAATAATATTATTTTGCACATTACATGCAAAGCTCTGCTTTTTTGATGTTTTCTCTTCTGTGGAAGGTGTTTAGGTTTGCATGTCTGATCTAGGGTTTCTAACAAGAGGAACCATAAATTTTTGCAAGGCCGTTTGAAGCATGCTATGATAACTAGGTGATGTTTGAAGAAGTTCCCATAGGGATATCTTAGCGGGAGTATTATTAAGTTGTTTAACAAGACTATATTCCTTTACATTGTTCACAGGAAAATGAGGAGGACTAGATAAGATGGGTTTAGGAAATGAGAGAGATCTTTGAGTTGTTTGTCTTGGTTGTGGATTATTCCTTGTATTATATGTATTAGCAACAATATTATAACTTGGTTTTTGTGAAACATTATTCTTAGGTGGTTTGAGGATGAGGGTAGGTTTATTTTGGGTTTTTGGTCATTGTGAGGGTGGGTAAATAATTAGAGGATTCTTAGGATGTCTCACAGGGTATTTAGAAGGTCCAATAATCAAGGGGATCTAATGGACACTTTTGCATTCATTACCTCAGCGGTTTCAATTTGATGGACCTCTCTAATGAAGGGGAGTCTAGTGTAATATTTTCACCATCATCTAAGGAAGTCACATCACTATTGTTAATGTTGTCATTTTCTTGCATCATGATATCCTCCCTAGGAGGAGAGTTTTTAGGAGAACTAAAAACTAGATGTTCATGACATTCAAAGTTTGGTTCTTCTAAATTGACTTCATTGCAAATAAGGGAGTTATCAATTTTTGGATTGTATTTCTTATCAATGATGGCACATACTTGTTCAATAATGTTTTTCCTAGGGGAAGAGAGGCGACTAAAATTCTCGTGTCTTTCATTGATTGGATTTTTTGACATCAAAGTATCTTCTTCACAGCTAGGAGAGATACTAGGAAAAGAATAAATGTGATTGTCATGATTGTCCATAATTGCATTCCTTTGTCCCATAATGTCATCCAAAATATGATAGGTAGGGGAAGAAACATAAGAGGGTTTTCATAGATCTTAAATATTTGATTATCTAACATCAACATATCCTCATCATTTACCATTTCATCATCTTTCACTAAAACAATATCACAAGGGGGAAGATGTTGGGAGATGAATGTAGACTAGTTGAAGTGGTATTTGTGTAGGTTTCAATGGTTTCTTGTTGTGTTATGTGATCATCATGATGACCTATGGTTGTTTCCTCTTTTTAAGTAATTTCTTTCCCAATAAGAGAGGTAGGAGGAGAGAAACAACTAGGGTTCTCAAAACTCTCATCAATTAGTTCTTCTAACATTGAAATATATTCTTGGCAAATAAGAGATATTAGGAGAACAATGAATACGATTGTTATGATTACCCAAGATTGTATTCTCTTTCACTAGACTAATATCACTTATAGGAGGGATACTAGGAGACCGATCAATGACGAATAAAAAGAGAGGGGAGAGCACATCATATTCATATGCATATAATAAAATTTCTTACAATACTCAACAAGATCTCAGAATAGAACATGAAGTATGATAACCACATATTTTTTCAATGAAAACATGATGCAATGATTGTCTTAAAAACTTGAAATGAAACACTAATAGATCAAGCATGCAAAAGGAGAATGTAAAAATAGGGTTCACCAAAATGAATTGATCAATACGATGAATCACTAATTTTTGTAAGGTATGAAACATGCAATTATGAGAGCTGAAATGCCAAAATAACAATCAGAAACCAGTCCTAGTTGTTATAGAAACTATGAGGGAAGTTTTGAGAGCTTGAAATGATGTGTACCTTGTAAGAAACTTGTTGTTTTAGGTCACAAAGGACTCATTTACCTTTAGTGGAAAATAGGTCCTTATCAGGGTTCTAGAAACTAACTTTTGGGTTTTATTCCTCTCAATCTGCACTCCCAGATCCTAGGTTTTCACTACTTCAGGCCTTACTGAGGACTCATTCGCCTTTAGTGGCAAAAGAGTCCTTTTAAGGTTTCAGAAAACTAGTTTCTAGGTTCTATTCCTTGATGTTTGCACTCTCAACTCCCAAGTTTTCAGCTCTCGAGAGTCTGAAACAATTTTGTAGCTTCATTTCCATGTTCTTGCACTATGAATGACAACTTTTCAGCTTGATAAGTTTGACAATTTTGCTTCAAACTTGTCCTCCACTTGACCTTCAACCTATAAATCTACAAACATACACTCAAGAGAAGAAAAACTTGTTGATTGTTAGTGAATAGGGGTTTTCTTAAGTCAAACTCCTTGTAGGTAATTAAACCAAATGATGAAATAATGAAATTGAAGTATATGAAATAATAAAATTTTGATACCTTGGAAGATGTCTTGGAGCATAAATCTACAAACTAACATGTAGTGGCCATGAAGAATGTAGATCTTGATCTCAAATAAGATGTGTAACAATGCTTGCAATATAGATCTTCAATACTACATCAACTAACAATCACACATTATGAATGGGTCCTCCCTCTATAGGACCCCCAATTATTTGCATATTTGACATGGGTTTTTGATGTTATTTCACCCCTCGAAGAAAACATCTTAGAAATTTACAAAGGAATGGAGAAATATGGGTGAGAAATAATAATAGAGGGAGAGAGAAGAAGAGAGAGGTAGGGAGGCAAGGATAGATATGGGGTTAATGAGGGAAGGCAAGTTAGAGAGGGAGAGAGGGTGGGAGAGACCTACAAAGGGGAGAGAGAAGAGAGGGAAGTATCAATAGAGAGGGAAGGAGGTAGAGAGGTAGTGAAAGGTAAAACCTCGACTATCCATCATCAATCATAAACCCTAAACTCTAAGCCTTATCAAAGTGGGAGAGAAAGAAAGAGAAAGAGAATTTGGCTTTGGCATTCTAAAAATGCATTTAAATTTAGTTCTTGTGAGTGAAAAATTGCTTGCATTGGGAAATACCAACCCATTTTCCATGGAAATCCAACCCAAAGGGTTGGACAACCATTTCATTACAAAGACATATTTGTTTGAAAAGGTAAAAAAAATCACATTTTTGGTTGTGCTCTCCATTAGGTTTGCACATGTTTATGTTGGTGTTTCCAACTGATTGTCTAGATTCTCCTAGAGTTTGGCTACTCCTTATGCTTAGAGACCCTAGGTCAGTGGCCAATGAATAAGAAATGGTTTGAAAAATAATCATCTACACTTTAGGCTTTGTAGATGCAAGGTGGGTTTCCCTAGATAACATTATTTACATATAATGCCTATATACAAATAACGGCTTTGACAACAAATCATCATGCTACAATTGTAAAAGGCCTATAATGGGCTAAATCATCTATGCAACCTTCTATACTCTCAATGATTTCTGGTAGTATGGAAATAAACACAAAAGTAAAATGAAAGAAAATGAAAGGTTTGTTTTTTATTTTGAAATTGGATCCACCTCAAACTTAGGCTTTTGGGAATAGACTAACCAATGCTTTATCCTCACAGAGTCTAGAAATGAAGTAAAAACTCCTACAATAGACCAAACCTTGGTTTCTGATAAACTTACTTCCTTACAGTAAGAAACCAACAAAAGATCAATAACATGGGGTTTGAGTGAGACAAGCTCCTAAATGGCACAACCCCTCATCTCTCTTTGAATGTGTAGGTTTCAGGTTTGAAGGTCAATTACCCATTGTTGCAATCAAAAACCACCCCTTGACAACTCAAAAACTCACAAAATATCCGACAATGATCCAAAAAATGTGTAGGTGGAAATCAGAAGCTCTAATCTAGCACTAGATGACTGTGAAAATAGATCTGGAAAAATCCTGCAAGGACACATACACCCAAGGCGAATTAGTCCTCTAACATTAGTTTCAAACTTGCAGGATAGGTGCACAAAACTCTGCCTTTCTTAGATCTATTGTCAAAAAAATTGTTATAGTTTCTTAGCTAGTGAAATCTTGCATTTTTAGATGAGGGCACATAGTTTAATTAGGTTAATTAAACCAATTAAATTTCAATCAATTTCCAAGGCTAAAAAGGATTAGATCCAAGTCTTCTTGACTCACCTTCATGGTTGAAATTCAATCTAACCACCATGTTGATTTGCATCCTAATGTCCTCTTGAAAAAGGATTGATGTTAGTGTTCTATGCATTAGACCTAGGATCCCTTTTTCATCAAAAAAACTGTGTATTGGATCCCACTCCCACTCTCTGCCAAAATTTGGAGTGATAGACAATTTTCATTTGAAATTATTATAGGACTTGGTCATGTCCAATTACTATAAATTATGAAGAACCTCCATAGCAAACAACTGGTATTGGCATCAAGATTATGAAGGCAAACAAGACAGAGCAATATAAATCCAAATTTATATTCCTCCTAAAAATCCTAAAGCATTTGAATAGAGAATACAATTTCTTACCCATACGTTGTAGCCTTGACCAAGGTTCTAACCTAAAAAATTAGGAAGGAATGAGAAAATAAACCATTCCCTTATAATGATACTCCAAAATTTTATTGAAGTGTCTCCCAAAATATTTTTGTTACTGTCTAAATGAGAATTTTTTTATTTTTCAGAGGCTCTCTCGAAGGTGTAAGTGTGCTTGATATGCTCTAAGTCATCAAAAATAATGTCGAGAACAAAAAAATGTTTGCAACGTAAAAATAATGTACATTATCATTCAATTAATATCATACACTATATATTACACATCACACTTCATATTAAAGAAGCTCAATTAAGGATACCAAGGGTGGTGACTCTCTATTTTTCCATTGAGTGATTGAAAGGAAAGCCCTTCAAATTTTATTTAAAGACTTGAACTTTAATGAATATATATATAACGACTTTTTCTTTTATGATTAGTTTGACATATGTAATGGTTTGGAATTTTATGAAGGTTTAGACATATAATGGCTTAATATTTTATGAATATTTAGACATATATAATGGAGCTTCATATTTTATGAAGACTTGCTCTATTAAATAATTATTTAAAAAATATTTAAAATGGTTTAGATTTAACAATATTATTAGAATTTTGAATGAATATTTAGGGATAAATTTGGCATATATTTTTACATGTATTGATTTAAAGATATATTTATAAAGTTGATTGCATATTGCAATTTATGTATTTTTTTAAGGGTTGATTGATTTAAGCTATTAGAAATCCTTCCAAAAGAGAGATATCTCACATAATTTTGAAGTGTTACTTGCATTCATTTTTTTCTAAATGATTATTTTTTAGGTTAGAATTCATTAATTTTGCTTTCTAGGTTTGTTGATATTGTGTTTCAAGGAAATGATTGTCCAATATGGACCAACCCCTTAGTGTTGTGAGTCCTATTGAAAGATGTCAAATATTTGTAGGGTTATAAAGATAGATCAAAGGGGACATTAGGAAGTGAGTATTTCTATGTATTCTATTACAAAAGAAATAACTTTATTTAAGAAAAAATCAATACAATGTTAATGTTCATGGTTACTTATTTTTATTTATTTTTATTCATATTTTATATTTTTTCTAACTAGCAATTGATTTCTATCTAATTATATATTGTATTCAATATGTGATGTTGATTATTATGAAAGCTCTCTTTATTCAATAGAATTTAAATATAATCACCAAATTGAAAAAAATAATTTAAACATATTGTTAATTCCAAATGTGTCTTGAATTTGGCTCTATTACCAAATATAACACTACTTTTCTCTGAGTATAAAATTGGATAATTTTATTATATATATTTGGCAACAAATTTGTTAGTGTTATTAATTAAGTTTAAATATTATAAATTATTTCTATAAATTAGATACAAAATGTGCAAAAATGCTAATTAAGTAATGTTATCTAGTTTAAGACTTAGGCACATTAAAAAATCATCAATAATTCATAAATTGGCATTCAACAATATAAATATGATTAAAAGAGAGGAAATAGCATCATTAAAGTATAAAATTAAATCAAATTCATCTCATTTATAATTAAAAATATCTTGGAATTGAGTTTAGTACTTATCTAAATCATAGGTCTTGGAAAAGAATTTCTTACCTTAAGAAGGTGTCGATGGTATTGGCTCTTGCTATGGAACAATCAAGGAGGAATAGTTCCTTTCAGAACATAGTGCACTATTGCACTCTAAACAAGTGTTGGTTCAATAGAGCAATGCTCAACATAAGTGTAAATACCCAAGCCCTTGCTAGGATAGTCTCAAGTATACTCTATACCTTGGGTTGGACACAGTCTATGTGTCGCCTTCTCCAATACCCATAGCTCACCAAACCAATTTCTTCTCCCTTGAATATTCTCCATTCTTTTTTGAGTCTCACATAGATGATTTATATAAGCCTTAAGGGGTGGTTTACAAACCATCACACTGTTTCACAAAGAATGCCTTTAATTATTATTTAATAAATATAATTATTTCTCCTTTTTTAAAAGAGTTTTTATGCATCTTTTTATTAATATCTCTTTTAACCAAAGGATCATAATATCCTTTGTTTTTCTATCTCCCTTTTAATTCTAAAGGTTTATTTCATAATTTTCTCTTCTCTTGGAGAAAAATTCACATAAAAACATCCTTAAAAGTACTCTACAATATCATATTTCACCTATAATTAGTCACTTATCCAATATGAGTATGTGTAGAACCTACAAAGAGAAGGGATAACTATGATTAACAAGGGTCTATATGAGCTTTTAGGGAAAAGGATGAAGCTTGGATGTCACTTCAATGGTGGAAAAAACATAAAGCTATAACTTCAAGAAAAATTAACTTCAAAATGAGAGAGGGGTTAGCAAATGAAATAAAAATAAGGATTTTAAGAGGTTTAGGGTTTGAATAAGGAGATTTTTCAAGAATAATTGAGCAAGATATACATTACAAAGAAATTTAGGATGCTAACGAACATGAATCTCTTATATTAGGCCCAAAACTACTAGTTTAAGAAAATATGATTTATAAACTACCATTTTATTCATAAGATCATTATTGCCAGAAAAAAAAATTGTTGCAATGGTCATAATTTTTTTGTGGTAGTTTTAAACTGTTCATGTCTAATTTACAACATAGATGGAAAGACTATGGAATAAAAACACAAAAACATCATAGATGAGGCAAATAAGGTTTGGGTGTTTAAGGACAAGATAAGGATTACTAGAAGGGTGGTCAAAGTGTATGGAAAACTAAGGGATGGATAAGTGTATGATCTATTTTGAATATACGGGTAAGTGCACCAAGATGGTTCCCAAAAAGGGGACTTAAGTGGACAGCTTTTTCCTGAAATCGGGAAATACTGACCTTGGATGTGAAATTGAGGATACTTAGACTCAAAATTTTGAGATGGAACAAAAAGAAGGATTCAAGTGCTCCAAGTCTACTTTCTAAACTACTAATTTATTTTGAAAATGATTGAGATTAAGGGGTTCAAACAAGGGACGTACACAAATTGGTGTTGTTTTTGTTAGAAAAAAATAACATAGCAACTCTTGTATGACCCTTGTACGGTGAAATTTTTTTTAGTATTTTTAAAATCGCAATGGTCAGAAGTTAGCTAACAGTATGTAGTTGATGCACGATTTTTCTGATAATTTTTTAATGAATATTTGATTTTTTACGAATTTGCGAAGTGGACATATCCTGAAAATAGAATTTTGGCCGTGCTACCCCTACAAATTTTGGAAACTAATTGATTTGTTTTTTTTTTAATTTTTTAATTTTGTAGAATGGAGTCTAGTTTCTAAAAATGTAATTTATTTGAAAAATTGATGAACGGTTAATTTATAACGAAAAAAATACCAAACACTGCTTTTTGGCCAAAAAAAGACATACAGATAAAATAAATTAATGGATGAAAGACTTAACATTTTCAGAACGTGAAAAAAATTACATCGTTGGATAGCTAAGAGATAACCCAACATTACCCATGTGCTCGATTTTTTCGATATTGAACCACGTGCAATCCTGACAGTGAGCACAAACTCGATTATGAGAAATATGGTGGATTTCTTAAAAACACTTCTCTGGTCGTTGGGAATGCCCTCCAAACCTTTGGGTTGGAATTCCAAGGCAATACCAAGCTTAAAGTTCGGTAATTCTCAAAGCAAGATATAATGCGCGCGTGTTATTTCCCACTTTACATGGTTTTTGCTTCTACGGGGAACATGTCTATTGAGCCATAATGTGCGCGCATTAAAACGCGCTCACGTTATTTCTTACTTTATGTTAAATGCTAATATATTTATGTATGCTGATATATTTTTATGCACATGTATGTATGTATGCTTGTATGGATGTAAGATTCTATGTAAAAATGTATTATACTTGTATGTATGCATTTATGTATGTCTTTAGATGAAGGGAGAGTTTAGAGAGAGTCTAGAGAGATGGAGAGGGGGTCGAAGTGAGAGTTTAAGAGAGAGGGAGTGGGAGAGAAGGGGTTGGATTGAGGGGGACTTAGCTAGGTAGGGTGGGAGGGATAGAGGGAGGGAGAGAGAGAGGGAGAGAGAGATTGATGGGGAGGGAGAGAGAGAATTGAGGGAGAGGGAGAGAGAGAGAGACAAAGAGAAAGAGAGGGTTATGTAGGTAGGGTGCGAAAGGGAGAGACTTGAGAGTGTGAGGGGGGTGAGAGGGAGAGACTTGAGAGATAGGTAGTGAGAGGGAGTGTGAGAGAGAGGGAGTGAGAGAGGGTGGTAGGGATTGATTGAACGAGAGGTACGCAGAAAGAGGGAGACGGTAGATAGAGACAATTAGAGAGGGTGGGAGGAGGGAGGGAGGGAAGGAGATGAGATGTATAGATAGAGAGAAAGTGATAGGGGTTGAGGGATTAGGATGGAGGACCTATAGGGTTGATGGTTTCTAGGGTAGTAGGGTTTAAGGTTTGAGGGTTGATGGAATAGGTTTGATGGTAGAGGGTTTTTGGTTGAGGGTATAGGGTAGAAGGTTTTAGGTTTAAGCGTTTAGGATTGAATGGTTTGGGGTTAAGGGTTTAGGGTTAAGGGTTTACTTGGTTGAGGGTAGAGGGTTTAGGGTATAGTTTTGAGGGTATATGGTTGAAGGATTAGGTTCAGGGTCCAATGTAAGGGGTAGAAGGTTTAGGGTTTAAGGATTGAGGGTTGAGCGATTAAGGGTTGAGGGTTAAGAATTGAGGGTTGAGTGTTTAATGTATAGGGTA